>JAJHJA010000233.1:0-266270 GCA_021202915.1 Heliconius himera
TCTCCTCATCCTGCAATGCAATAGGCACTGGCAAAGTGAATAATAAATCGAGATCCTAGGAGGCTGGATTTTAGGCCATAAATGCTTGTATTATTTTCACATTACTTTTTTTACACTTATTTATAAATTTAAGTATAATAATGTCTTAATTTTTTTAGACTGAAGGTCCAGACAGCGATGAGGAAGATGATGTTATTAAACCTGATGATAATCTGCTCTTAGTGGGGCATGTTGAGACAGATGCCAGTGTTTTAGAAGTATACAGTAAGTACCTATACATTTCTTATTCCACTTCTCATCACACAATGCCTCCAGAAATTAGAATATAGTGGAGAACAGAAGTGGTGAATAGAGTGTGTAAACACTATGTACTCCAACTACTTGTTCTGCTATCTTCAGGATACAGTGTAAACTTAAAAAAAATAGGCTATTGTGGCATAATTTTGATTGTCCAACTGTAAAAATGATGATTGTTGGTTTGATACTCAGTCAAGTCATTAAATTTATATATTATTTATTTATATAATATTGAATTCTACCACAAAATAAACAATGTCTCAAGTCAAGTCTCAAGGGTAGAAAGTGGAAAATTGAGTGTATTAACACTAAACTTTCTTAACCTACCCTGCTATTGGTAGTATGTAGCATTAAGTTAAAATAATTTTAATTATTTATTTTTATTCCAGTTTTCAACAAAGAGGAAGGCTCATTCTATGTGCATCATGATATCATCTTGCCGTGGTTCCCACTGTGTATTGAGTGGTTGAGTCATGACCCAACGGACCCGCAGCCGGGTAAGAGATTACTTTTATTTTTTTGAAATAAGTGTGCGTTTTTTTTTATTGTAAAAGTATGTAATAATATAAAGTGAAGAACAAAAATTCTTTTTTTACTGACTGTAAATGCGATTGGTGGTGTGTTTGACGCCCACTCAAGGAAATTAAATATTTAGTTAAATTTATATTTCCATTTCTTTTCTGGTGTGGAGGCAAAGCGCCGCTTTGAGTTAGGCCACTCAGCACCTCCATCACAATTACAACCTCACCTCGGAACAATTATATCCTCAAATAACTATCTGCAGCGATAACATAAAATAAAAATTTCCCCCAGAATTCGGTTTTCTCTGCCTGTTGTGCGGAGAAAACCTTTAAATTTGAATTTAAAGTAGTTCAGCAGGTTTAAATAAAAAGAGTTTTAAAATTGCATTTATTTTCCAGACTAAACAAAAAAATATATTGAAAAAATATCTTCACTCTGCAATTGTCATTAAGTCAAGGATATTAAATAATTTTATTCATGTATTTTTTTATTTTGTAGGTAACCTCTGTGCCTTAGGTGGTATGGATCCAGTGATACAAGTATGGGACCTAGATATAGAGAATTGTCTTGAGCCAGCATTCAAATTAGGTAAAAAGCCTAATAAAAAGAAAAAAACTAAACGAGTTGGCCACAAAGATGCTGTATTAGATCTCTCTTGGAATAGAAATTTTAGGTAATTTAGTCAAAATTATAATGTTTTTTTAGTATATATTGTTAATTAACTAATATGGTAGTCAGTATTTCATTTGATGTAAACATATTAAAAAATATTTTACTTATATGTACAAAAAAAAAACACAGTCTTTTTTACTTTATGTTGTCATTGCCGATAGTTATTTGTAGATATAATTGTTTTTGAGGTGAGGTTGTGATTGTAATTGAGGTCTCTTCGACCTCATATTTCATACATTACAGTAATGTAACCTGCAGCGCGTGAAGTCTGTATGAGGCCGATTGCGACTTTAAGCCGCAGTGAACGTATTAAAAGGCATTTTGGAATATTAATTTATTATTCTTTTCAGCCATGTTCTCGCCAGTGGGTCCGCTGATAACACAGTGCTATTGTGGGATTTGGATCAGGGTGCGCCGCACACTAAACTAGATTACTTTGAAGATAAAGTAAGTCTATTTTTAACTTGTTTTTTCTAGCTTCATGAAGTTGAAGCATAAATGAACACAGTACGATTATGAGTCGTGGCAGCCCTGAAGTTATGTTTTCTGACTTTGTACACATTTGCGTGCATTGTATACTGAGGGAAAAAAACTAAAGTAAGAAAAATCCTATAATTTATCAACTTCTAACTTCGAGTGGCTATGAGTCATTGACTGTACTATAACTATCAATTATTGTAATATAAAACACTATTTTTCTGTTGAATTTATTTGAAAATTTTTTAGGCCAAGATAAAGCAATAGTTGTATCAAGTTAATTTTTGTATATCTTTTTATTTATGTATAATAAACAAATTCCACCGTACCATCGCCAAAGTTGAAAAGAATAAATAGTAAGATAGGAGGATAGGTTTCCCATAACATTTTGATTGCTTTATTCTTGAAAGGTAATTTACATATAAAAAATTGAGTCCTTTATAAATGTACCATTTGGAACGCGAGCAAGCATGTTACTTCAATGTGGAAAGTTAATAGCTTCTTTCAACTTACCCTCAAAAAACAGTTAAAAGTTAATATAAAAAATATATATTGTGATTATTTATTTGCTTCATTTAATGGGCCAGGTGCAGTCTCTCTCGTTCCACCCGCTGGAGGCGCAGACGCTGGTGGCGGGCGCGTGCGACGGGCGCGCGCGCGTGCTGGACTGCCGCGCGCCCGCCGCGCACCGCGCCTGGGCGCTGCCCCCCGAGATCGAGAGGGTGCAGTGGGACCACCACAACCCCTTCTGCTTTGTGGTGAGTCTCTGCACTCACGTTCATGTTGGCCAACTTATAGAATACTTAAATCTTATTAGTTAAAAAACAAGATAGTTTTTTGTTTATCTTGTAATTTATATAAAATCAAAATCAAATCAGCTCCACGCTGTATCCTGCACACAGCAGGGTAGGCAGAGGGAAGCTAGTGTTAAGACACATCGTTCCTCACTTTCCGCCGAGTTCTGCAAGCATTGCGTGATGAGTGGCGGAACTGAACGCCGCGCTTTGCCTCGAAACCAGAACGAAGAAATGAAAATATAAATGTAAGTAAATATTTCATTTCATCGAGTGTAGAACGAACCCACAACCAGTCGATTTTACAGTCACATTTTTTGCCCCTGCGTCACGACTGGCCTCAGTAATGTAATTTATATATCTTGGGATATTTGTTTTTGTTTTAATCCTAGTTAGAAGGATTTTTTTAGAAAACTTACTTATTATTAGTAATTCAGATAAAGATAAATAAAAGTACAAACCAGTGATTAAAAAAACCTAAACAAAAAACTAAAATTTTTAATGAATATACATTACAATTGCGTTACAAACGATTTAATGATCTGATCTATATCTATAGGTACCTAGAATAAAACCGTAACAGATCGATGTCTGTACGTGGAAGATATACATATAAGAAAAAATGTTATTGGTGGTATTTAATAGCAAAATGAAACCAAAACAATATTTTTCTTGTCTATTTATATGTGCATTTGTTCGCGGTAATCTCAGAAACGGCTTAATCGATTTAATTGCAGTTTTTATTATTGTATTGTGACAAACTGCCCTCACTATTTACTGTGTTTGTTTTATTTCAATCAGAATATAAATATAAAAGTTATATCATTTTAAAGAATGATATTTGACAAAATTGCTATAAATAACTGTTTTATTGAATTTGCAGAAACTTTACTTTCAATATAGGTATAGATGTTGTTTTTAAAATGATATTATTATTAGGAAACGAAAGTAATGCAGATTAGTAAATTAATAATTATATAGTTTAAGCGGGCGAAGCTGCGACCGGGTCGCCAGTTATATTTTAAATTAATATTTTTTTCTCATAGATGAGTAATAATGAAGGCAAAGTGGCATATGTGGACTGTAGACGTGATGAGCCGATGTGGACGATCAGCGCGCATGAAAAGGAAGTCACAGGTATTTTTTTTATTTTTATGTACTACTGTACTGTATCCCGCTTATAACAAAATTAATTAGGCAGAGAGTACGTAGTGTCAAGATATAAGAATATATATGTTTTTTATCATAATTCGCCCTAGTTCGAGACTATATGACTAAATTTCATTAATTAAAAAATGAACACTAAAATCCAGATAAATCAATCAATGTTTCTAAATATATATATTTCTTTAATGAGATTGAATCCACAGCCCTCATCCACTGCCACTGAAACTAGATGCAACTGTGGTACATTACATTACATATACATTTAAATTAATGGACTCTGGCATACATTTTAATTAATTAATAGAAAAATGTGTCTTTTAAAAGCACTTCTAAAGCCGAAATTAGAAAAAGTATGATTTATACCTAATCTTAAACTTAATTCTACAAAAAACAATATTCTTACAAAGTAGGTGTTAACATTTAAAAGTTAAACATTTAAAATATAATATGATATTGACTTTGTGAATTTTAAATCACTTTTTTTTATTTTATTTAAGGTCTAATAATAAGTGAAAATATTCCTGGATTAATGATAACCGTCAGCTCCGATGAGAAATTGAAAACTTGGGATATATCGGGGTGAGTACAAGTATAATGAAGTTTTTATTTAATTATAGAAATATTTTTTTTCGCGGGACGGCTTACAACACCGCGCTTCGGTACCTAAATGAGGAAATGAAAATATTAGATATTTAATTCCCTCGAGAGGGAATCGAACCCACAACGTGTCCCGTTTACAGTCACACGGTCGGGCCCCCTTGGCCACGACTGGCCTCCAACAAATGATTTTGTTTTAACACTCGGATAGATAAATACTCCCATAATAAAATAAAGTGGAGGACGAAGTGTCTTAACACTAGGTTCCCTCTGCCTACCGTCCTGTGCGTGGGATACAGCGTGAAGCTGATTTAATAAAATATATATAAGGAGAGGTTTTAAGAAATACTGAACTTAAATCATGAGAATACACAATTTATAATTACTTTTTATAATTGTTTTTGTTGTTTTATATTATTTTTTATATATTTTATATAATTTGTTTATATAATAAAAAATAGCGCGTATAATTATTGGCAGTAAGCAGATAATAAAAAACATCAAACTGTAATATTAGTAGTGCCCCTCACTCACATTTTATATAATTTTATATACTCGGTAGTCAAGTTAATGTATACCCTTTTTATTTATTAGCAGCATGACCGCGGCTTCGCCCGCTTGGACTGTAAGATTATAAAATATTATGTTATTTCATAACTATCGAGACTGTACATACTTTCGCGAAGTAAACGTGGTTTTTGCGTCGTAAATCTTGTTTTGCCCATAAATTCCGGGACAAAAACTAGCCTATATGTAACTCCACCCCACTACCTCCTAGAGGAGGTAGAAGATTAGACTCTTCTACCGAAATTTGCATAGATATCAGTTCAGCTATTGCGGAGATTAATCCGGCCAAACAGAAAAATAGATTGAACCCCTATTAATAAATATATTTGTTATTTCCAGCTTAACTCCATTGCAAATAAGCGAGCGTACGTGCAAGGTGGGTCAGGCGCTGTGCGCGTCGCCGTGCCCCGACGCGCCGCTGTCGGTGGCGGTGGGCGGCGACAACAAGCAGAGCTACATAGAGATGGTGGACCTCAGTACCAATGAGGAGAGTAAGTATGCCTTGTTTTTAGAAATATATAAAATTTAAATGGGATTCGAACCAGCGTCCTTTGGATATTATCCGAGCGCTTAAGTTAATTAAAAAAGCGAGATAGCTGTTTATTAAATATTAAGTTTCACTTTTATTATTTCCATGATATAAAAATTATATTATGAAAATAATAGCAAAAGTGAATTCTGATTATTTAATTTAAAAACGTTTGGTTTTTCTATTTTGATCCCTATACATATTTATCTCCTTACATCTCATATGTTTTTGGGTATAGCTACAGAGTACCAGCGGTCTATGGGCAGCTTCGCCCATTTAAACTATAATAAAAATTATTTTATATTGTTTTTTTTTCTTTCAACTAATCTGCTCATATTCTCCAGACTGATTGCATGACGAACTCAAAAAAATAATAATATTGTTTAACTTTAAGTATATTTAGTGAGAAAATTAATTGGATATTATCCATAGTCTTATACACAAAACAAAGGAGTTTTAATAGTGTTTATTGAAAACTGTTAAAAATATAAAAATATACACCTATCAGTGCGGTAGAGACTCGCGTCTCCTAGTAATATTTCCCGGGGAAATTCTCCGCGGGAATTTGAGGAAAAAAAGTAGATTATATGTTGCTCCACTATCTCCTCAATCCTCCATTGTAAGTCTCGTAAATTGAATTCATATGATCCGGAGTTTACCGCGGATAAACAGAGGGACAAAACTTTTACAATTGCTTGCTCCTGTTTTAGTTTCATGTAAATAAATAAATAACTAACGATACGTAGAGGCAGGTCGTGGCGCAGCGGCACGAAGTGTTACTGTAAAACCGACTGGTTGTGGGTTCGATCCCGACTCGAGGAGATGAAATATTTACTTAAATTTATATATCCATTTCTGCTCGCTCACTCGCTCTGGTGTCGAGGCTAAGCGTGGCGTTGAGTTCTGGCACTCAACACGCAATACCTCCAGAAGTCGGCAGAAAGTGGGGAACGGAGTGTCTTAACACTAGATTCCCTCTGCCTACCCTGCTGTGTGCGGGATACAGCGTGAAGCTATTTTTTTTTATATGCACTTTAAAAATATATTTGTATATTACATACAGTACATTTTAATTCTAATATTTTTTTTTACTTCTTGCTTAAATCTTTTTTGTTTACAGTTTTAAATCGTTTCGGCTCACGAGTGAAACCACCGAATGCTGCACACAGCAGTGAAGCTATGGACACATAGAATTTTTTATTATTGTATTAATTATATTATGTGAAAATATATTTATATTATATGAAATATTGGCTTTTTATTTACTTATTTTGTCTGTTTTCTTTTTTATTGCGGCCCCTGTGCGGCTTTGACCTCTAGTGCTATTATTTATTTTATATTATTTAAGTCTATTTAGGGAAAACTGGTTGATTATTTTAGTATGGACATCAGTAGCTAGACTAGGCTAGTATTAGTGTAGGGCGTTACTGTTATATTTTTATAATGAATTATTCGTTTTATTAAATTTTTTAATTGTTGTTTTAATATTAATATATTATATTATTTTCAACGTAAATATAATAAATACAATGACATAATGTACGAAGTTCAGACTAATAGCAAACAAAAAATAATCGTTATTATATAATAATCGTTATTATAGCTGTATTTTAACGTAAGTAATATTTGGCCTTTCTACCATTGAGTTTTGAATGTAAATAATGATTAGCTAGTATTTAATCGTAATTAAATAAATTGATTTTGCTCGCAAAAAAAATGTCCGTATATATAAGAAAAATGTTTAGTTGTTTCATATATATATAATCGTTTGTAAGCATCGCGTAATGAATATTTTTAAAGTGTTATTCCACACTTAGGAAAGAAAAATACTTATTCAGATAACGTATAAAAATTTGAACGTAGCGGGACTCGAACTCGCGCCTCCTGGTCGGTTTCCAGTTGGCTTAGCAACTAACGATATTGAAATCATTTAGCCATATTTTTTTTCAACTTCACGCTGTATCCCGCACAGAGCAGGGTAGGCAGAGGGAACCTAGTGTTAAGACACGCCGTTCCCCACTTTCTGCCGAATTCTGGAGGCATTGCGTGTTGAGTGGCGGAACTCAACGCCACGCTTTCCTCGTCACCAGAGCGAAGAAATGGAAATATAAATTTACGTAAATATTTCATTATCTTCGAGTGGGGATCGAACCCACAACCAGTCGACTTACAGGCACACTTTTCGCAACTGCGCCACTGCGAAGACTGGCCTGTATATTAATTACAAGTTATTATGTGGGCCGATCCCGGCGGCACTGCAATGCCGGGCCGACCCGCGACAGGAGTGGAGCGAGCCCCGAGCATCCCGTCAGCTTACAAAAATCAGTTTAATATACTGGTCCCGCGGTGCGGGAACTTTCAGATATTAAGCTGAAAAGAACAGATACTACACTTTGATCTTAGCCAAAAGGCCGAGAAGCGATAAATAAACTGTAGAAATTTTTGGTAGTCACTAAACGCTAGAAAATCTTGCCAGCGCGATTCAGAAATCGGCATAAAATGTACAACGCCATCTATTTTTCGAGATATGAATTATAAGGGTTTTGCTTTTGTTTTGTTTCATTTTAAAATTGTGTTTTGGTATCGTGTTATTATTTACGAATTTCGCCCGCTTAAATTACATGATAATTGATTTAATAAACAGAATTCATTGACAACTATAATGACTTCTAATATGATTTTTTATTACTTTAATCTGTAATATTCTAATTTGATTTTTTTACTACATTATCGTAATTTCTATATGGATTTTTGATTGTTTTCTATTAAAGAATACGATCAATATTATTTAATATTTATAAAATATACATAAAACTAATTATTTCTTATACGTATATATTTTTGTAACATTACGTTATTTTTACCTATATTCTTCTTCCGGCTTAAAAAAAGAACCATATTTTTAAATAGAATGTTTAATAAGTATTTAATTATATACTTCTACTATATTATTTTATTGAGGCCGGTCGTGGCGCAGCGGCACGAGGTGTGACTGCAAAATCGACTGGTTGTGGGTTTGACCCCCACTATAGGAGATGAAATATTTACTTAAATGTATATTTCCATTTTCTTCGCTCTGGTGTCGAGGTTAAGCGCGGCGTTGAGTTCTGCCACTCAACATGCAATGCCTCCAGAATTCAGCAGAAAGTGGGGAACGGAATGTCTTAACACTAGGTTCCCTCTGCCTACCCTGCTGTGTGCGGGATACAGCGTATCCCGCAATGACGGATAAACGCATCGTTATGATGTAACTGCTGCTTATTATTTATATAATAAAAATAAAAAAAACTTGAAGGTAGTATGAAAGAAAAAAAAGTGAAGGTTGGCATATTATACCGACATTATGCAGCTGACAGATTTAAAGTAAACAAATAATATATAATTATTTCTTTACAATTCGTTTCGGACGTGCAGTTGTTACTTTGTGTGCAGTTTTGTTTGCGGGAACTATTTTATGTGGTGACTTAGAATTCAATAAGTGCTCCAGTTCAGTACGATTACGATACATTCAATACGATGTTTTGCTCCGTCAGGTGTTATAACGTGAATATTACCTTCTCTCGTCCAGCACTTGTTAACGCCAAAGCGTTGCCTTGCCTCAAGAAATACTGTATGGCGAGGCTTTGTTAAGAATTCCGACTGTGTAATACCGGTACCTTTTAATTTGGTCTTGGCATACCAAACTTTATTTCGCGTAGTAACATCCACAAATTTGATAATAATGGGGCGAGATTTTTCTAAAGGCGGCCCCAACCGATACGATGATTTTATACTGGCACTTGAAAAATCAGTTAGATCCAAATTATCGCCTATGACAGTAACAACCCTATCTAAAACATCTTCCGGTTTTTCTTCTGCAATTCCATGGAACAACAGCATTTTTCTCCGTCGGCGCATCTCCTGGCGGTCCATTTCACGGGTAATGAGTTCTACCTGCCTCTGCAGTGTATTCAAAGCAGATAGAGTGAAACTCTTAAAGTTATTAAAGTCGGCCGCCAAAGAGGATGTAGTAACCGGGGACGAAGATTTGTGTAATTCTTGCTGGAACTCATTCATCTTCATGTTGAACATCTCATTCATAGACGTAAGTGATTCCTTTATTGCTTCCATGTTGTACAGTAGTAGTAGTAACTATGGTAATCCAGTTTTATAAGACTTTTTAAAGGACAATAACACTGGCTGGTGGGTATTATAACTTAGTAAATCATTTGCTATAGAAAATTCACAAACATAAACTGATATTTTATAATAATATAAAAAAATATTGGATAGAGTTAACAAAAAACGATGTGTACCCAGTAGTGTGGTGAGTGGAAAAAAAATCCTATGAAACCGTACAGTCGTGGAGTGCCACGTATCCGGACGATATGGATGGCACTTGTATTATAGGAAACAGGTCACTCCTCCAGAACACTCCCCAAATAATTAATTATTAATATTTTTTTAAATCTTATGTTACATACATATGTATTTATTTCTCAATATACCAATTTCACATAAATAAAAGATATAATATATGTGCACCATTACCAAAAATTGATTAGCCATATTGAATGTTGCCATAATGTATCTTTACAATTTAGCTCGGCCATCACTGCAAAGAAAAACGATTTACATATTATTATAAAATACACAATCACAAGCGTGCGACTGTAACGGCGACGGTTGGGAGTTCAATTCCCACTTACTAACTCACACAGAATATTTTCTTTTTCTCACTCTGATGTTGAGGCTAAGCGCGGTTTTGCATTCTCACCACGAAATGCTTTAAGAATTCGGTGAAAAGCGGTGGAGAACGAAATGACTTAATACTAGGTTCCCATGTCCCCCCTGTCTAAAGGCATAAAGAATAAAAAAAGATATTACAAAGACAAAAAAGATATTACAATGCATATTTTTCAAATTTATTTGCCAATGTAGACCAAGTCTCTACAATATTAGATGACTATTTTTGGCACAAACCTAAAAACCAGAATAAATAGTGCATATGACAAGAAGATTCTTTAAACAGAAATATATTTAAAAATTTTCGGGGTCGTACCCAAAGGATAAACCCTATTACTTAGACTTAGTTATCTCTCTGTCTGTTTGTCTGTCATGAAGCTGTATTTCATGAACAGTGATAGTTAAAAAGTTAAAATTTTTACCGATTTTGTATTTTTGTTACAACTTTAAGAACAAATACAAAAAAATAAAAAATAAGTATTTTAGGACAAATTTTGCTCTCATACAACAAACAAAATGAATTTCGTTCTTATAGATAATAAATAGTGCGGCACCCTTCGTTCACGAGTCCGACTCGCACTTGGCCGGGTTTTTTTAAAATAAAATATATAAAAAAACTATTTTCTTATATAAATGTCTTTATTCGAAATATGATGTTAAGTAAGTACATGGGAAGTAATAAAACGAAATGTTGTAACTGAGATTTATATTTGCAACATTACTTACAATTATCTAAACAAAACAAAATAAATACATATTAGGCAAAGGCATCTATTTGTTTGTTTATAGTAAAGTCAAAAATATGCTCTAGAAAACTCTCTCTAGACCAAGAAAGAGAAAGAGACAAAATATAAAAGAAATCTATAAACATTTTATTACTTTTATTAATTATTTATTATTATATAATGTTTAATTAAAATACGTATTATGAAATTGTAAACCGTCTATAATAAGATATATGTATATATTTATTGAACATTCTAAATATTGCTTATTACTCTTTAATATATAGTTAATGCAGTTAATTTGTACATATTCCATAATAATCTACAGTGCAATTCTAATATAAGGAACTCTAAAATACTAATTTTGTACTAAGTGTTTTAATTGTTAATATTAATATATTTATTTAAAAAAAGGATAAAATACTATTAATAACATGAAAATGACGATTGTGTGATGTAGGATCGACGTTAACAATTAAATAAGCAATAAAGAAAATAAACAAATTTGACTTATCCCAATATACATCAATTAATTCTGTTTATGAGGACTGATTCATATCAGTACGGTTTTTTATAATATAACAAAAAAATAACCAAATGAACTAAATTTTGAGAAAAATATTTTTTTGTTTGTTCTTTTTACACTCCCCTCCTTCTATTGGTCTCATGTGTATGTATATACATTAAAATGTATGTATTATATATTATAGCTTCTAAGCTCTAATACTGTAATAGTATTAGTAGATCAATTAAAGAAAAGCTGTAGGAAACATCTTTTTTGAACCAATAAGGCCTCTCGTTACTATTGAACACTTTCTAACGGCAGTGTTGCTATATGAAAAAATAATCTCTTGCCGTCCAATTAAATAATAAAATATGATTTCATTTTTTATATTGGTAAATATATTTTTCTACGATTGGTGTTGCCAGTTAACATATCAGCCGTTATTTAAAGATAATTATTATGTTGTGTACATAATATACCATATGTATTTAAATAGCGATCGTATAAGCGATTTTTTTTCTAATGTAAATGCCATATTCGTTGTTTTTTTTAATTTGAGTATTATAATACAAAAAAAACATCTAAAGAATGTTAAATTAAATGCCTACAGACACTATATCTGTGCTATACTATACTGTGTGTGCGTATAACTATAAGGACCCCACAGGCAAAAAATCGCTTACACAAAAATATCAACTTTACAACAACAATAACAATATTAAAAAAAATACTAAATAAACAAAAAAGAAAATTACTCATTCTCCGGGAGTTTAGTGACAGCATCGTGTATAGCACTAGCCACATACGCGACATTGCTCGGGTTTAGGCCACAAATATTAATTCTTCCGGAACGCAGTAAATATATATGATGTTGATTGATTAGGTATTCCGATTGCTTGGCGGTAAGCCCCGTGTAAGAGAAGAGGCCTATTTGTTTTACTATGTGGTCCCAGTTGCCGGGGGTGCCAAGTCTGAAAGGGATTTTTTTTTTATTAATAAAAAGGAAGCTTTTTTATTTGTTAAAAAAGAGCTTGTTTAGACTATGGGAGTAATGTCAAATTTTATTTTGAGTAATAATATTTTGAGTAATTTTAGAGTACTAGAAAATAGAGCTAACAAAAAATAAATATAAATGTCAAAACTGCTTTTAAAGATTTATAAAAAATATAGTAAATAACATACTTTATAAGCTCGGCTCTTAGTGCTTCTCTCATTTGGATGACTCTGGATGACATTAGCTTAATGTGATCTCTCCTGAAAATAAAAAAAAATATATGTATAATCCCATATTGAATAATAATAATAATAATAAACCCGCAGGGCAGCTTGTGGCGAGCTGTTGGGGAGTGGCGACCCCACGGACCTGAGTCCTCCGGAGGGGAATTGTAATCTATCCCCCGCCTCTGGCTTGCCTTTATAGGCCGGCAGAGTGGAGCGCAAGAGCTATATGCTTGAAAGGGTGGAAGTGCTCAATCTGCTTAATAGCGGGGAAACCCGCTCACGAGCTCCTCGTGATGGTGAAACCGGTGCACACCTCTCTACACCCTTAGCCGACCACGCCGATGTTGCGTCCAAGGCACTACGCCGCTTTGTGGGGGCCCATCTAGTGGGAGGCGAGTCACCGTCCGCCAACCATTCAATTTGAGACTATTGCAAAGGCGGACGTCCGTTAGTCTCACTCAATAGCCCAGTAGCCAGTCCATCCAAATTCCATTCCATAGTCCTAGTTTAGATTTCCACATTTTCCATAGTTCCTACGCATTAACCGGCGACCATCTCTGGGCAATTACCTGTGGTTACCCAGAGATGGATCCCGATTATTGCGTCACAGTAAAACATTTTTATATTCTCTAAGGGGCCTCTACGTATTGGACCTGTGTCCCCACGCAAGCCTTGCAAAGGACCGGGTTCTTTTGAACCCGTGAATTATGAAAGAGAAGCATAATAATAATAATCATGGTTATTTAGCAAACTGAATTATTATATTGTAAATTTGGTTAAATATTTAGAAATGTATAAAAAATCAACTTAGTGCGTCTTTTAATATGGCTTAATTATCTAGGAAGTTTAAATAGTTAGGTAGGTTTCTAATAGGTTAGAATCAAGCACGATACGTTCTAATTTTCATTACTCAATATTTTCTCTTTTAAATATGTAAACACTAATTTTAAAATGTAAAATTTGTTGCTTTACTAATATAGAACGAGTCTGCCACTCACCACTCGTCGAACAGCTTGTGGTCGGCGAGCACGTTGGCGACGACGCGCGCGCCGTGCGCGGGCGGGTTGGAGTACATGCCGCGCACGATCCACGTGAGCTGCGACTTCAGCGCCGGCACCAGCGCCGCGTCCGACACCACCACCGCCAGGTTGCCCACGCGCTCGTCTGGTGGGTGGAGGGTAGTGGGTTATTATTTTTCTTGAGTATACACCATCCAAGGGGAAAACTCATGTAAAATGGTCACCAACATTCTTTATAAGTAAACATTTTTAAGAAATGTCCGTCATATTCAAAGATAAAGTTTAGTTTAGAGTTGATTTCAGGTTGTTGGTCAGACAGTCAGGCAGTGATAAAAAACAGTTATATAATTGTACTGGTTAGCCGCGACACTCTGACACTCTGACACAAGTACCACATACAGAGTAAAACATTGCAAGGCCGTATAAAACAAATATGAAGATTAATCAACATATTAGTGTTCGTGTTCGTACGCGTATTAGGCTTTTATAAAGTAGTTACGATTGTGCTTTCATTGAAAAAGCACTCGAACACGGATAAAACTCATATTATATCATGATGAAAATAATAATCTTACGTTTAAAATGTTGAAGAATCTTGATATTTTCATTTGGTATGTATGGGTTTAAAATATTTTACCCAATAATAAACTAAATGTGTTTACTATTACTGGTGCGGCAAAGAAGACTGGTTTAATTCAATAACTAATAAAAATATAATATATTTTTTATAGATCTAATTATATTTTTAAAGACATTTCATAAAAAGGCCTTTTTTATATGCATATAACGAAATCAAACTCACTATACAATCCAAAGTTCTTAGCGTATGACTGCGCGCAGACGAGCTCGAACCCGCGCTTCACGAAGTAGCGGACCGCCCACGCGTCGCGGTCCAGGTCACCCGACGCGAAGCCCTGGTAGGCGCTGTCGAAGAACGGGAATAGCTTGCGTTCCTGAAGAGAAAATAATCTTCACTTGTATACCTAATATTATAAAGCTGAAGAGTTTGTTTGGTTGACCGCGTTAATCTCAGGAACTATTGGCTTAAAGTGAAATTAATTATTCCTGACTTTACCGATAAATGAATCGGTGATTTGTTTGGATGCCAAGTTCTGTATTCACTCAAAGACATAACACATTTTGGAGCTGCAAAATTTTCCTTGGCTAATTTCAAATATACGCTTTACAGAAATATGCAAATAGATACCTAATACCTGTACGTAAAAAAATGTCCAGTGAAATCCTGACCTTGAAATATATAATGAGTGAACTCAGAACTTGGCACCCATTTAGATCTCTATTTTTTTTCTAGTGAAGTCGCGAATGACGCATCTTAAGCTAATCTCAATTTTCATATTGTCGTCCTGATCAAATTTATTTTCTTAAATTTATTTTTGATACCAACTTACCTTCGTAGAAATTTATTAAATATTATTTTTATCTAAATAATATAGTGATATATAACTTTAATTTTCATATTCTATTAATCGTTTTTTTTAAAGTAAGTCGTACTTCAAAAGTAGTCATGTTTAGGACGGGGTCGCCCATACATCGCATGGGGTACATCTGTAGCTGTTAACGTGACAGGTTATGGTTTCAATTCCTACTCGAAGACATAAAGATTTAAATTTTCTTGCTCTAATAACAAGGTTAAGCGCGGCGTTGAGTTGCGCCGGTCAATACTCAATGACTTGAGAATCCGGCGGCAAGTGGAGAACGACTTGGAATTGAACCCAAAACCGCGCGATTGCAGTCGCAAGATTGGGCTCTGCACCACAACGACCTCTTATATAATGTATTGATTATTTTTAAGTTCAGATTAACATTACTATTTAAAATACTGTAGTGAAGCTTAAAATAGACATTGTTGTTGTATTTAAAGAAACATTTTTGTTTACGACCTCGATTTTGGCAACCGGTGCAAGATATTTTTAGGACTTCTATATTTGTGACGAATATATAAAGATGCATTAGTGATTGCTTGTTTGTGTTTAGAGATCAGACTTTATTTATTTTGGAAGTTAATTCCAAAATTATAATTTACTCGACAACAAACTTTTTTAGCTTGTTCTAGAACGTAGTGTGAAGGCACTCAGTTCTCCGCTCCGCCCAAATTCGAGATAATGCGTGTTGAGTCGCGCAACTTAACGTCACATTTTTTAGTACTAGAGTTTAGAGACAACCACCGCGTTTTAAAGTCAGACGTTGCCTGACATTGCGCCACTAAGTCTAAAATCGATATCTAAATATAACAAAACTAAAGGCGAGACGTAGCACAGGGCCACATCCGTGTGACTGTAAACGCCACAGTTGCTGCGTTGAGTTCCACCACTTAACACGCAATGCCTCCAGAATGCGTAGGAGAGAAGGTACGGACGAGTCTTAATGGGAACAGAGTGACTTAACACTAGGATCTCAGATTCTCTCTGGCTATCTGCTATACGCGGGATATAGCGTGAAGCTGGAAAAAAAACTCCATAAACATAAAATCACCAAACGCCACCAACCTCCATAACATCAGCAATCTTTATCCACTGCTCCTGAGTGGGGTCGATACCGGTGGGGTTGTGGGCGCACGCGTGGAGTATTATCACGGAATTCTCTGGAGCATTCTTCAGGTCCTCGATCATACCCTCGAAGTCTATTGCGCGGTTCTTGGCGTCCCAGTATCGGTAGGTCTTCGGCTGGGTGAAGCCGGAATTTACGAATACTAGGTGGTGGTTTTCTGGAAATATTAATGAAAATTGTGTTAATTATCTATAAAGCACAGCGTATGACTGTAAAGACGACGGTTGTAGATTTAATTCCAATTCAATAAATATATTTTACTTAATCGAACTCGCTACCATCATTGAACATTTAGACACTGCCCCAATACGCCGTGATGTCGTTATCGATTCGATTTTCTTTATACCAATATGTATGTAAATACAAATAAGCCTCAAATCATATACGTAAATGTCCGAGTATATGCAAACATTTAATAACAGTTGACCTCCTTTATCAAAAATATATTACTACTGAATTTAAAGTACTCTACGTAATATTTAACTATGCATGAAATGTGGTAAAATAGTCATAATTTGTTTATTTTAGTTTCACGCTGTATCTTTCATATAGCAGGGTTAGGCGAATAGTAGTGTTAAGACTCTCCGTTTTGCACTATCCGATCAATTTTACAGTAAATGAAAATATTAAATAAATTCATTCCTCATGTGGGAATCGAAACTACAACAACTGTCGTCGCCGTAAGTGTTTTGTTTTCTAAATGGAAATCGAACTTAAACTCCTCAGTTCTCAACAGAGACTATTACTAACGTAGTAAATAAAGTTAGTAATTTAAGTAATAAAAAAATTAAATCAGCTTGACGCTGTATCCCGTACACAGCAGGGTAGGCAGGGTAGGAATAAGACACTCTGTTCCCCACTTCCCGCCGAATTTTTCCAGGCATTGCGTGTTGAGTGGCGGAGCTCAACGCCGGGCTTTTGCCTTGGTGCCAGAGCGAAGAAATTAAAATATTAAGAAATAATAATTTAGTCCTTTGAGTGGGGATCGAATCCACAACCGTCGCCTTTCAGTCACACCCTTGTGCCCCTGAGCCACGACGGCCTATACATTTAAATCATAAAAAGTCGTTTTCCATTACCCAGTGAATTATAGAAAAACATTAAAATCGTTATCAAGTCTATAAAACTGAGCGGATCGTATCCGATAAAACATTATTTCTATATTAACAGATTCGATTACAAGCAAATAATCTTATCACACACTCCTCTTTTAAGTTAGATAACAAATATATTGTTTTATTTCATAATTTACTTTTTTATACTACTTTTATTCTTTTTTTAAAAAAGAATTATTTTTCAACTTGATTTTCCACTCTCCGCCTGTTTAAGAATATTGTATAAACGTATAAACAAAAAATATTTTATATAAGTATCATTTAGCTTAGCATAGGACAAGGTTGTTTTGCTTTTAGCATCAAAGTATCTATATGAAAAATTATTTTATTATTGAAAATGTTACGTGACTTTTAATTTGATAAATTAATACGTCCAGTGGATAATAAATGTGAGAATAAACAAAATTGTAAAACTAACGTTAAATTGACGGCGTTGAGTTCTGCCACTCAACACGCAATGCCTCAAGAATTCGGCAGAAAGTGGGGAACGGGAGTGTCTTAACATTAGGTTCCCTCTGCCTACCCTGCTGTGTGCGGGATACAGCGTGAAGCTGATTTAATTTAATTTAATTTAATTTAACATTAAATTATTATTTTTAAAGATCAATATATATAGTAATTATTCGCGGCGTTAAGTTTCGCTATTGACTACGCAATGCCTCCAAAATTCGGCGAAAAGTGGGTAATGGAAGTGTCTTAATATTATATTTCCAGGTTCTTTCTGCCTACCCTGCTATGTGCGGGATACAGCGTGCTATAAAAAAAGCAATAAAACGAATAATGTATTTAATTTCACCTTATAAATAAATATGAATATTTTACATTTCAAGACTTACCCCATGTTGGATTTGAATAGTAGAATGTGGAGTATTTCAAGTGTTTGCTTAGAAGCTCAGCGCCGACTCGCAGACCACCTGTGCCCGACAGTGTTTGGACTCCAAAAGTCTAATTAAAAAGAAAGGATATAAAAATATATATCTAAACAGCTAAACTCATAATCAAAATAGAATAAATTCGGCGAAAAGTGGAGAACGGAGTGTTTAACATTAGGTTCCCTCTGGCTACCCTTCTGAATGTGCGACACAGCATGAAGCAGAAAAAAAATAGTACCTATATAGCAAAATATAGTAGAGAAATTAAATAAAAATAAATTAATTAAGAGCTTAGTAGCAAAATTATTTAGAATATATATTTTGTTATTGTTCAAGAATTTGTTCTTTTACATGTTAAAATACTTTATAAAATCAGCACCACGCTGTATCGCAGTACGTAAATATTTCATCTCGTCGAGTGGGGATCGAACCGACAACCAGTCGGTTTTACAGTCACACTTCGTGCCCCTGCGCCACGACTACTTTATAAAATATTAAAATGTTCATTCAAATCAAGTATTATTCTTTTATCGTTTACGATCACTAAGAACTACAGTGAGTTGGCTACTTTTAGATACTACTGTGACGTATCATAGTTTTGATAATTTTGATATTGTGAATATAAACATTATTAATCAGTAAAACTATATATACAACGTTTTGAAATAAATTCCTACTTGAAAAAAAAACTGTTTCGCTCATACAAAAATTGTAATTTAGTTTATTCTAAATTAAACCTTTAATATAGGAAGTTTAATAGAGCAATAAAAGAACTTAAAATAGTACTTACTTGGCCAGCGGCAATCACAGGGTTGTCTTCTCCCAGAAGCATAGACACTGAAGCCTTGCTGAATTGTTCTAAGCCTAAAAAAAATTGTGAATTCAGATTTTGAAGAAAAAAAAGGAAGGAAGATAATCTAATTACAAATTAGTAAAGCATTGGCTTCATTTATATTGACAGTCGCTCGCTTGTATACCTTAATATTTTTTTTTCTGTGCGCCTATTTTTTTTTAGTTTCACATTTTATCATATCATTTATAGCAGAGAAAGTAGACAATATCTAATCTCAAGATCTCTCTTCGCTTTTTATCAGAATTCGTGACATTGCGAGGTAAACGGCGGAACTATATAGATGCCTCGCTTCGTCGCACCAAAGCGGAGAAATGAAAATAATTCACATCCAGAGAGTGAATCGAACCCACAACCAACGCGATTATTGAAAAAAGGATAAGGAAATATAGGAATTGAATTCACACTTTTTGGCACAATTCAGGGTACTATTACACCTAAATAAATGTTTATGTTATTAGGATTTTAGAATTTTTCAAATAAAAAATTATGTAGCGAAATTGTAAAATTGTAAAACTTAAAATCTGATACAAATCGATGGCCGTATTTTATCATCGATCAAAGCAGGAAAAAATAAATAATCAAGGAGGAAAAACGGACCGTGTGATAAATATTTGTGATTTAAATAAAAAAACGATAATACCGTACGATCAAAAATAAGCAAACATTAATGGAATTGAATTCCCTATAATATCAGATCTCTTTCCTTATACGTAAATTTTATTTAAACTAATTTCAAATAATATGCTTGTCATTGTATAAATATCTTATCACGTAAATTTATTATTCTTTAAATACGTCAATATCTCCCATAGAAACAACATTTTTAAAAGGAAGACATTTTTTTCGACAAGTCAAGTTTAAAATAGAGATATAACTTTAGCGTTTAAAATAATTTTATATCGACTCTTGGCGAAAAAAATATTGACTTATATTATTAAAGCCTGGATATTAGATATTTTGTATCTATAGATCCATATTTCAACCATTGTAGAGGCCTATATATACATATAGAGAGGCTCAGCAGTGGGCGAGGACAGGGTGATTGATGATGATGATGGTGATGATAATGGTGGTGATGATAACAGTGGTAATGGTGGTGATGATAACAGTGACAGCAGCAAATGTCGTTAAGTGAACCGGAAGCTCGACTAATATTTCATAATATCCTCGACTTCGACTTTGAAAATAAAAAGATAGCGAATTAAATTGCACTTATGAAGATCTATCTTATTATGAAACTAAGCACCGTGGCTTGACCAATTTGAACAGCCTGTCTTGAATTATATTTTTTTTGTATCGATACATATCATATTTGCTGGTACTTATAAAGTAATATAAAGTAATAGAGGCCGGTCGTGGCGCAGCGGGACGAGGTGTGACTGCAAAACCGACTGGTTCTGGGTTCGATTCCCACTCGAGGAGATGAAATATTTACTTAAATTTATATTTCCATTTCTTCGCTCTGGTGTCGAGGTTAAGCGCGGCGTTGAGTTCTGCCACTCAACACGCAATGCCTCCAGAATTCGGCAGAAAGTGGGGAACGGAGTGTCTTAACACTAGGTTCCCTCTGCCTACCCTGCTGTGTGCGGGATACAGCGTGAAGCTAATTTAATTTTTTATTTTATTTATAAAGTAATAGCTAGCTATTACTTTATAAGTACCAGCAAATATGTCGCAACATATCATTTATGAAGTATATAATGTTCAATGGTAGTGTAGTTGTAGGACGCAACGTGATCGTTCGTGGGTTCTTATTTCACAACTACCGAGGTTGTGGCGCAGGAGAACAAGCGTGTGACTGTCAACGTGACAATTTGTGGGTTCGATTCCTTTCATTCACTCGAGGACACAAAAATAGATTATTATTTTTATTTCTTCGCTCTGGGTTCGAGGCAAACAGCGGTGTTAAATTCCACCACTCAACACGCAAATGCCTCCAGAATGCCTGTGGAATGTGGGGAGCGGAGTGTCTCAACACTAGGCTCCCTCTGCCTACCCCTATTTCACTATGGCCTAAGATCCCATCGTTTAAAACTGTAGGGATTAGATTTTCTAATGAAACTTATATTTAAGAATGATACATGATAGTAGAATGGATTACACTAGGGTTGCCCAAGAAAATCCTGCCGCAATCACCTTTAATTAATGTTTTTCGTAACTCGTTTTTGGAGAAAATTGCACTCATATGTTTTTTATGTGAATCGCACATCATTTGGAAGAAAATCGCATAAGGAATTGGAAAAACAATGGTTGCCAGCTCTCAGTCTGCCGCAAGTCCAAGGTTGCCTGGTTTAAAGAGGTTACTTAATGTGAATATTTGCACTCATGTGTTTTTTTAATGAATTATATATCAAATTAAAGCTTATTTTTTTGTCATCACTAAAACACATGGTTGCCTGGAAAATGGCTGCCGCAAGCAAAGGTTGCCATCATTCGAAATATTTTATTCTGATTCCGTTTTACTGAGAATAGACGATGAAATACGCGATTTGCCTTATGTTTTAAAGTAAAATATTATAAAATAGAAGGTCAATCTTAAAATTAATATTTATTCTAGCTGTTCACCTGTTAAATGATGATTTTAATCATATTAAGTACATACAAAAAACTATTTAAACATGAAATCATCCTTATTTTTCCATTGAAATAATGAGTCTATGATATTAAGTCTTTGTTAAATCTGTTTTCTAGATATTAATACTCGTTTAAATCGTTATTTTAAAAAGACTAAATTATCATCTATTTTTATAATATTTGAAATTCAGACTCCTAAAAATATTTCATTGAACACATGTTTCATGGTTTTTTAGAATTCACCCCGTAAGGGTTCAAATAATCGGGCGAAGCTGCGCGCGCCCACTAGTATTAAATAAACGTTTACAAATATCGTTCTATTATAAGGTATTAATTACATAATGTTTTCATAATATAATGTAGGTTGACAATTATTGCAGATATTTTATTTGTTAATCAAGAAAATATGGAAAATTACCTCGTTATAAACTCTCAATCTCTCTCTTCGTCCTCAGAGAAAAATATATAATATTAAACATTAAATTTAATTATACTTATCAAACATTAATTATACTTACGTTTTGCATTAGAAAATAATTGAAAAATCAAAATCAAATCAGATTCACGCTGTATCCCGCATGCAGCAGGGTAGGCAGAGGGAACCTAGTGTTAAGACACTCCGTTCCCCACTCTCTGCCGAATTTTGGAGGCATTGCGTGTTGAATGGCAGAACTCAACCCCGCGCTTTGCTTCGACACCAGAACGAATAGATGGAAATATAAATTTAAGTGAATATTTCATCTCCTCGAGTGCGGTTCTTCTATATATTTTTTTTTACAACAATGAACTTTTTGTAACAAGTGATAACCGTGCATTGTGTTAGTATTTAAGAAAATGTTACTGTATATAAAAATATTTTTTTGGCGAAACAACAACATAATTTTACACTTCAGACTCATTATTAAATTCCACACACATTTTCGCACAAAAAACAGATCTTCATTTTTGTCATGTTAACTAAAAACGTCTTCACTCCAAAACGAAAGGTAAGTAACTAAGTAATATGTTCAAAAACATCTCATTTGGCCATCTGCACTGTTATTGCATTTAGAAACAATACATCTACGAAAATAAAATTATTGCATTTTGTTTGCTTTGTATACCACCGCAAAATGTTTATCTATAGTAAAAAGTAGACAACTAATTGATATTTGCCGACTCCTGGTCATAAACCTTAAATAGCGTTTATTATTCGGCATTACTGTCGAAATTTCTTAGAATTTATTTGTGATAAATTAATTTTGTTTATTATAATTCTATCATATATATTTCTTTCAATGCAAATTCTTAAAAGTTGCGTGAGAAAAAAAAGATTGCGGCAACCGTTATCAAAAAAAACGAGAAAAAAAAATCATAGGAGCAGAGGACAAAGAGAGAGAGAGTATATTGAAATGTTATTTTCCATATTTACTTAATTAATAAAAAAACTTACGCAATAATTGTCGCCCTTCATTATCTTAAGGAAACATGATGTAATTAATACCTTATAATAGATTGATATTTGTAAGCATTTATTTAATTAGATAATTTAGTCGTTTTAAAATGATAATTTAAAATTAGTATTAGTATTTAGAAAACAGATTTAGCAAAGACTTAATATCATGGGTTCATTATTTCACTTGAAAAATAAGGATGATTTCATATTTCAATAGTTTTTTGTATGTTCTTAATATGATTATAATCATCATTTAACAGGTAAATATCTAGAATAAACATTAATTTTAAGATTGACCTTCTATTATACAATATTTTAATTTAAAACATAAGGCAAATCGCGTATTTCATCGTCTATTCTCAGTCAAACGGAATCAGAATAAAATATTTCGAATGATGGCAACCTTTGCTTGCGGCAGCCATTTTCCAGGCAACCATGTGTTTTAGTGATGACAAAAAAATAAGCTTTAATTTGATATATAATTCATTAAAAAAACACATGAGTGCAAATATTCACATTAAGTAACCTCTTTAAACCAGGCAACCTTGGACTTGCGGCAGACTGAGAGCTGGCAACCATTGTTTTTCCAATTCCTTATGCGATTTTCTTTCAAATGATGTGCGATTCACATAAAAAACATATGAGTGCAATTTTCTCCAAAAACGAGTTACGAAAAACATTAATTAAAGGTGATTGCGGCAGGATTTTTTTGGGCAACCCTAGTGTAATCTATTCTACTATCATGTATCATTCTTAAATATAAGTTTCATTAGAAAATCTAATCCCTACAGTTTTAAACGATGGGATCTCCACCTACTAGTTCAAATACGCATCCGCCATACCATAAGGTCTAAACACACAACAGTAAAAATAAACGACAAAATAATGAAGGCGGTCGAAGATAAAAATGTTTACTATAACATACAAGCAATGACCTTTTGTATTACATAATGATAAAGTTACAGCAGTGCCGTGTTAAAATTAGTACATGTACACATTGTTGCCAATTATAATTAATATTTCTTCAAAACGTATAGGCTTTCGAAGCCTGCATGCAGTCGACTGCATGTACATCAAAAATAAATAAATGATGAAATAAACACTCTTTTCTGTATATACAGCGGCATATAGTACAGCGACAGAGTCGTGGCCGCTCTGAATTTAGCTGTAAATGGCTGTGCAAATTAGATTTTAGAATTTTTTTCTTAGTGATCATGGTTTTGATTATTTTTTTTTTGTAAGCAAGAATTCAGATAACTTAATTTTAGAACGACCATTACACCACTACCGTGTCTGTAGTATTCTGCAACAAAGTATGTAACAGAAAACCTATGGGGATTTATAATAAAAAGTTGTAATTTTAATTGATATTGATGACAATTGATAAATAAAAAAATATAAATAATCACTTGCTGCACTTCTTTAGTCCAAAAATAGAATTTGTTTTATATTCACGTTCTAAGTCGTGCGTCATCGCGCTCCATCCTCTCTTTACCAATTAACTATAGAAATACGACAAATTGAACTGAATGAACTGTAACCGGTGTGAACTACATATATATAAAATGTTATTTTTTCGTTTTTTTTTGTAAAAGTATATATATATTAAAAATGGAATTCTCTTATGATGTAGATTTCAGCTTTACAGATCACTTTTTATTTATCACACCAATATACTAAATTAAAAATAATGTTTGATTCCCATTATAGTATATTTATGGGTAAGGAGTGTCTTGACATAAATTTTCCAGGTTCCGTCTGCCTACTCTGCTAAATGTAGAATACAGTGTAAAGCTAAAAAAAAGAAATGATTTGTTGTATTTCATTTTATATTTATGTTACTCAAATACTTATTTGTTTTCAGATAAGCACAAAGTTTCTATTATTTATCTAAATAAATAATCTGATAGTATTAAATATTTATTTTATAAAGTGTTTATCACAGATATAGACTAGCTAATAAACCAACAACTTTTATGTATTTGTAAAACAAATTGTAGTAGAAAAAAAATCAACTTTACACTACACCCCGCACACAGCAGGGTAGGTAGAGGGAACCTAGTGTTAAGGCACTCTGTTCCCCACTTTCCGCCAAGTTCTGGAGGCATTGCATACTGAGTGGTGGAACTTAACGCCGCACTTTGCCTCAACACCAGAACAAAGAAATAGACATTTAAATAAATATTTCATTTCCTCTAGTGGGGATTGAACCCACAACTGTTGCTTCATGTTTTCAGTCATGCTTTGTGCCCCTGCACTACAACTAGCCTCATAATACATCAAAAAAATTGAATAGTTAATAAGTAAAATATATTTTTTTATATTCAAAATAAAGAAACTATTTAAAATTGTTATAAAATAATAATAATAATATTTGATATAAAATAAAACTTTTGACAACATTTATTTTTTAAATTTTAGGACCAACTTGGTTTATTATTTTGTGGGTATTGTCAGATATATAGAATACTACACTTCATATCAATAGAGCATTAAATTAAAATAATGTGCCACTCCTGGAAGTTGATGTGAATGAAACTTTACAATACATATGTATATGATTATACAGTCAGATATTGTACCACTGAACAATGATGGGCAAGTTCTAAAACTCAATTAGTGAATTACAATGACTCACCAAGTACTGGCAGATACTCATGGAGCAGGCTTGCATCAGCTGCCATTTGCTTCTCCATTTTCTGGACCACAGGCAGAACCCAGGGCTTGCCATTTTCATCCCTGTAGGCTATAGAATTTATTTATTTAGTATAAAAATAAAGAATGTTTTCAAACTAGTTTTATGTTTTAGTATAAATAAATTGTAAAATTGTACACATTTGAACGAAATAATATTTTTGATTATAAATTGAAACAATTGTCTAAAGTCACATTAAATATACAAGAAAAATGTAATTAATGTAAATCATAAATATTTATACAAAAATATTTGCTTGAGCGTATTTTTATTTGAATGCAACGCAAGCCTGTTACGAAAATATTATGTAAAAATCTGAAGCAACTAGAATGTAAATTTATTTTTTATACAAAAAAAAGTTGCCACTTTCTCAATAGTTACAATATTTGGCCAATATCCAGAAAATATTGTAAAAAAAATAAAAACTACATTATACAACTATGCGCGAAATTTTGAAAGTAATTTATAGCCGGTTTTTTTTATTTTTATGTAAATATCTTACATAATATATAACTGAAAGTAATGAACAAGTGTGAAACTTCTAAGCGTTAATATAATACATATAGTATAAAAGAAACTTACCCCCCACACCAAGGTTCACTTTATTTTTAAATGTATCTTCAGTACAAAGTTTGTTAAGTTGGAAAACTTCAATAGGTGGACCTTGTTCGACGACTTGGAAACGTGAACCCATTTTTATTTATTTAATGCACAACACGACCGACTATGTAGAACTCTTGAAGTCTAATTACTGATCTCGATTGCAATATGATGTAACTACGAGATAGTGCGGTATAGAAGTAATGTTTGTAATTCGCAAGTTTTAGCCGCTGAGTCGACGACCTTCCGCTCGACAATGTCAAATACGTCAATGATGCTTGCCGTCAAATGTCACAACTCACATGTCAAATATTAAGTTTATTAATAGTATATTGCGTCTTAAAAACTCATTGTTTATTTTCGATTTCTTAAAATTAATTAACATTTTTTTAATAAGGTAGAACATTTTATTTTGGGAAATTATTGATAAAAATCTTTGCAAGCAATTAAACATCTAATATTCAATTAGTAATTTTCCTTATTGTAGTACATATATGAAATAAATTTGTAGTTTTCGAATAAAATTTATTTAATTTCATATTTAAAAAATAAATACTCTTTGAAATATTTCAATTTTATTTATATTCAGTAAATACTGGATTCCTAAGACGTGAAACTCTAGGATCATCTGGTCGCATAATGACGTACACTTTTTTGTATTCTCGATTGTCCCCATCATTTTTTATGTAATTATAGGCAGCAACACACCCCATAATTATCCCTGCTATAGCTAAACAGGATGATCCCATAATTTCTGGAATTTCCCAACAAGCTTTTTTGAAAAGTCCTTTAAGATTATTTTCAAATTTGACTTGATGACCTACTTCTTTTTGCTGTGGCATTTTACAGTAAATATTTTAGGCAAACACCAATAATAGTTCAATATAATTTAATGCTAAAGCCTCTAAGACAGAATAAACGTCAATAAAGCATATTAGATATATGTTTTTAATTATGATAATATGTTAAATTTTTTGCATCGAAACTCTTTTGCATAAATTCTTATAAAAGAAATTTTAAAAAATTAAATATATATATTTTTCAGGCTATATCTTGCATGTAACAAGGTAGGCAGAGGGAATCTAATATTAACACACGTCGTTCCTCACTTTCCGTCGAATATTTCGAGGCATTGCGTGTTGTGTGACAGAATTCAACGCCGGGCTTTGGTGCAACAGTTAAAAGCTGAAAACATTAATAAATAGTAATTCATTCCCCCGAGTGGGGATTGAGCCCATAACTCTCGCGTCACAGTCACACCCTTGTACATCTACGCGACGGTGGCTTCAAAATATTTTGTAATACTTTTTGAGACTACGTACTTGTATTTTAAATATTTTTGAAGTGTTATTCCCCACTTAAGAAAAATACTTTTTTTCGAAACGTATAAAAATTTGAACGTAGCGGGATTTGAACCCGCGCCTCTTGGAAACTGTCCAAGCGCTTTGACCACTAAACCACACAATAAATTTTACGTTCAAACGAACGTAAAATTTGTATACGTTTCTATAAAAATATTCTAAGTTTTTTATTTTATACGATGATTTTTACATTTAATAAATCTAAATATAAAAATGTTTAATTTTTGCAAGCCTATAATCGTAGTACCGTACATATTTCTTATTTTCTTACAAATGTTATTTAAAGTATTAATTTTTTTCTATTCATCCTAAGCAAAGTACGGAGTACTGTGTGGCAAATGTAAAACTAATATTAAATTACAATCAATATAGATTGTATTTATTTACTTAGCCGGGAGCATTACTAAAAATATTTTATCCACTCTATTTAACGATACAAAATGGTACAGTGGGTTATATTACTCTGTGTTTTAATTTATTGTTATTGACATTTGACAATTTTGACATTGACGTTTTATTTAACATTCTCATGGAATTAAGATATATATTTTCTTGAAGGTGTCTGCCAAGTTTTTATTGTAATAATAACTTAGCAAATAAGTAAAATGTCTGTACCAGTAGCCAGACGAACACTTGGCCAGCTTTTAAAGCAGGGATGGACCGAGATCCCTGAAGTCATCGCTTCCACTGGCCTTGCGGTATTTGGAATAGGTTGTGGAGTTTATGCTTGCTATAAATATGTAAAGAACGATGGTGATAACCGAAGGTACAAGAAAGTGTTTGTTATTATGAGACCAGATGACCCGAGAGCGGCCAAAATAAAGAAAGATTAGAAACTTATAAGAACAATCAAGTTTTGTGAAAATCTAGTTGCAATTATGTAATAATAAATGAGTGCTATCTGTTATGTTTTGTTATTGCCTTTTTTATTTACAAATCTTTTATATTTACTTATGTTAATCTTTGAATTTAAATAATAATAATTATACCATAAAGCAAACAAAATCATTATTTTGTAAAAACTTTATTAGTAAAAGTAATTATATATATTTTTAGCTTCATATTTTATCCTACACAGTAGAGTAATAAAAGGTAGTGTTAAGAACTTCAATTCAGACTATTTGCCTCAATTTTGAGACATTGTATGTCTCAAAATGTAGTAATGGACATCAACACTTATGGTATTGTTACGGAAACAAGGAAACAAAAACAAATCAGTCCTTGAAATTGGAGTCAAACATTTTGTTTACAGTCAGATGCTGTGCCTCATAACTTCCCTCTTTTTACCTCTTAAATTAATAACAGTAATTAAAATATAGATAAATAAAACAAAGATATCAATAATTTGTTTTATTGTATACAAAAAATTAAACAAGATTGGCAAACATAATATTCAATAGTTTGTTATACAAATACAAGATTCATTTCTTTTTCTTCTTATCTTTAGAAGCGGTAGCTTTCCCCTTAGCTTTGCTTGGGCTTGATGCACTCTGTTTTCCCTTAGCTACTTTACTTGTACTGGGTTTATCTGATTCCTTAGTTTTCTTTTTCTAGAAAAAAATATACAGGTATATTAATAGATTTTAAATTTTTACTGAGTTTCTGATTTCTATCTTTTCTGATTTTAAGAAACAAATTATAGTACATTATATATATTCTGTAACTGAAAAAAAACCCAGCTTTATAAGGAAAGTCTAGTGTTAAAACATTCAGTTCATGATTTTCCATTCAAAGAGCAAGAAATAAACATAATTCACACCTCCATGTGGGGACAGAACTTAGAACCATAGCATTCACCTTTGGTGGATATGTTATAATTGATAGCTATATAACATAATAGATATCCACCCAAATGGTCTAACTATTTTAACAGGAACATTATAATTTATACACAACTGACACAAAATATCATACCTTAATTAGCATATCATTTTCTGGGTCGCTATCCCCAGCCTGATCTTCATCATCTTGGGTGTTTTCATCATCATGCCCTTGGCCTTTCTTGATAGCTCCAGGTGCATATGGAAGGGCTGTAGCTTTTTTATTGTATGTACGAGTCATGGCTGCTTTCACCTGTAAGAATTAAAAAGTGGGTGAATACTGTTAATATTATAAATATGTTTTTTTTTTGAGCAAAAGGATGGATATTAGTTCCACTATCATGCAAAAACTACTAAACAGATAAAGATGAAACTTTACAGTAATATAGCTTATACATCAGAATAATACATGTGTTACAATTTATGTAGACTTTATATAATTTGGCTATAATATAACAATAACTTTAAGCAGGTTAGGCCTATTATGTTTGGGTATAAAGCTATGTTAGGGTATGTTTTAAATATTATTGAAATTTCATTTCTTTCAAACATGTCTAATTAAAAAATTAAATTAACATACAGTACAAATCAATGAGATGATATATCCTTAATTGGTAAATAGCCACCCAAACGAGATTAAAATTGATATACAAACTTAGTACAAAAATGTTTATCAGTCATTCATAACTTAACAATCACTAACCTTAGAATCTATCAAAATTGTGGGATTCCTTTGTCCAGGCCACAATGATAGCTCAACTAACGAGTCCAAGTCTTCTCTTAACAAGTGATAAGATTCTAATACAGCAAGTGACTGGTCTATACCATCTGTTTTATCCTTTATGAGCGGAGTCACTATAGCGTCGCGAAGGTGTTTCGCATAGTCAAAGAATATGGCCGATTTTGATCCAGATATGCTAAAATATATTATTTTAAGTTATGTCTTATACTGTCATTATTAAGTAATTTTATAATATTATGATGATTTTCTTAATATTTTATTTGAAACTAAATTCTTTCCATCAATGTTTCCCAAGACACATGTGTAAATCTTATTTACTGAAGTTTTTTTCAAATTCACATTTTATATTATATATAGAAGAGTAAACAGAAACAGTACAACTATCCTTTACAGACAGACTACGTAAAGTTACATTTATTTTTTATATAATAGAGTCACTGTTGAAATTAGCTTATTTTTCACTTATACAATTATATAATTACAAAATAATTATTTTTTATATTTTTTTTGTCTATTTCTAAAGAAGAGCTATTAAATTCTAGAAATAAATAGAACAAACAATTTACCTAAGTCTAGTATGTGAATGTATTTCCTGACATAGTCTATTCATTTTGTTCCTCCTAGAGTTCTTGCCGAGCCACGACGGGAACTGTATTTGGGCCGCGACATGCCCTTCTAAGGCGTGTCCTGGAATCACACTGCTGAACATTGCCTGGGAATTAAATTACATTTTATAATAAAATAGTTGATGCCAGTGGTGGCACAGGGAAACTAGCGAGCTACTAAAAATGCACAAGACATATTTAATATTTTAATTTCTTCGTTGTGGTAACAAGGCAAAGCGCAGCGTTGGTTTCCACTACTCAACATGCAATGTCCAGAATTCAGTGGAAAATGGGGAACGGAAGTATCTTAATGGGATCAGTATCTTGACTGATTAAATTCCGAGCCCTGTACTCTGCATTGTAAAGCATAAAAAAAATAGTATTTTTTTTTATTTGCACTTATCTTCTGTGGGTTATTATGATATATGCTACTACTTGCGATGATATTGTACCATGTAACTCTGACCAGACCCTGTGGTCCATTGGTACAGTAAATTACATTAACACAATGAAATAAATTATAGCTTTCCTTGATTAATGGCTATATAACACAAAAATAATTCTGAACCAGTAGTACGCGAGAGTTAATCTCACGTTCAAATAAAATGAAATTTCATATTAAGAAATAAAAATAGATTTAAGTACCTGCAATGGCAGCAAATTCCATGCTTGGCTCCCGCGTATCTTTGCCTCGACGATATCTCCTAAGCTTATACTGTCCGCTGCCTTGCTTATTCTGCTTAGGACTTCGTGCCTATAAATTAATTATAATATAACAATTTATCAATAAATTATACTTAATGTCATATTTCATATTGAAATTATTTTTTTAATATTATATTTAAAAACAATATTAGTATAGAATATAATAAAAATAATTTATTAAAAAACTCTATTGACAAGTGTGGGGACTACAGAATGGGTAAATAATATCAATAATCATTTTCAAATTTGTGGATCGAACCCACAACCATCACATATATAATATTCATGCGTACGCCTAATTCTTGACGCATTTTGTTTTGAGTGACGGAACTCAACGCCGCGCTTTACCTGCGCCACGACAGGATTCATCAATATTTAAAAATATAAAATAATAATTTACTTAGGGCAATGCGGCGATACGTTTAAATAGTTCTCTTGTACGAAAAGTGGCATAATACTATAGTCGCTGAAGAACAAGTCACTTTTATCGTTGATACTCATGGTTTTATGGTCTTCCGCGCTAAATACTTTGCGGACTGCTTCCCATGGGCCCTAAAAAAATATGTTTATAAATTAAATGTATATGAATTATTTAAATAAATTAATCTATTTTTATTCATTAGATTCTCTCTCTATTCCGCGTATATAAATTAAGGAAGAGCTAACTCAATGTTAAGACATTACGTCAAGTTTTTCAGACATTTCGTGTTGAGTGTCGAAACTGAACGTCGCGTTTTATCTTGTTACCAGAGCGACGTCTTTATTGTTAACTAGAAGGTAATATCTAAATATCTACTAGGTATGCTATAAAGTTCACAGTTATTTAAATGGATACAACAAACATAATTGAGAGAAACGACACTTCATCCAATCATAAAACAAACTGTCAAAACCTTACAAATTAATTCTTACAACAAGTAAACATAAAAAATAATAAAAAACTTAATAAAAATAAATAATTATGCTATCATTTATACCATACTTAATACCCAAAAGCTAACAAATATATTAAACATACCATTTTAACATCCTTCTTAGCTCGTTCCGTCTCCTTACTCAACTTATCCGGGTCTATTTGGCTGTCCGCCGACCACAAGGACAGTGAATGCAGGGTTTGCCTCACGTCCTGCCCCGCCGATATTATTAGCTGGGATAACACATCGGCGGGGACTTTGAGACCCTCTTTGAAGCACACTGACATCATTGCTGACTGGAATTAGAAGGGTTAATGCTGTATGAGGCCGGTCGTGGCGCAGCGGCACGAGGTGTGACTGCAAAACCGACTGGTTGTGGGTTCGATCCCCACTCGAGGAGATGAAATATTTACTTAAATTTATATTTCCATTTCTTCGCTCTGGTGTCGAGGTTAAGCGCGGCGTTGAGTTCTGCCACTCAACACGCAATGCCTCCAGAATTCGGCAGAAAGTGGGGAACGGAGTGTCTTAACACTAGGTTCCCTCTGCCTACCCTGCTGTGTGCGGGATACAGCGTGAAGCTAATTTTATTTAATTTAATTTTAATTTTAATGCTGTATTGGGGCGATACACTATGATTTTTATTGTTTCATATTTCTATATATAAAAAAAAACAGCTTCACACTGTATCCTGCACACAACAGGGTAGCCAGAGGGAACCTAGTGTTAAGACACTCCGTTCCCCACTTTCTGCCGGATTCTGTAGGCATTGCGTGTTGAGTGGCAAAGCTCAATGCCGCGCTTAGCCTCGACACCAGACCGAAGAAATGGAAATATAAATTTAAGTAAATACTTCATCTCCTCGAGTGGGGATCGAACCCACAAGCATTCGGTTTTAGAGTCACACTTTGACTTTCTATATATAAATAAGTGTAATAGTAATTAGCAGGATATGTAGAGGTGTATCAAACTAGTGTTGACATCCAAATTTCAATACATTGCGCAGTGAGTGGCGGAAAGTAATGCCTCATTTTGTCTTATTACCAAAGCGATGACACTATATAAAATATTTCATTCCGCGAGTGGGAATCGAACCTTTCTAGCCATCTTGGCTAGTCTACCAAGATGGCTAGAAACAAATTATTATACAAAACAGAACCAATATTATTGTTGTAAAACGTGTATTATAAGAATCTGAACATAACGGGATAAACCCATGCCTCTGGAAACTGCCTAAACTCTCTGAATACTAAGTTCTTATCAAATGATGTCGATATTCTTATATAATGCGGGTTCAAGTCTCGATATCACAAAGTTTATAAATGTTTTATATATAATATGCTAAACAAAACAAACCTTAATCTGATCGACCCTCGGTCTGTTAAATCGTAAATCATAACAATAATTGGATAGTGTCCTCATTTTCTCACTGTTCCTGTCGTTGCACATACATATCACTGGGACTGAGGCTGTCTTGATAAGTGCTATTAACTCCTGGAGACCACCTGGAAGTTTATATAGAATGGAATATAGTAGAATAGTTTGTGTAGTTTGTATATCTATTTTTTTTTGGTGTGTGCAATAAAAACTATTCTATAATATACTAGCTTCACGTTTTATCCCTAGTGGGGTACTCAGCTTCATCCACTGTATATCCACTTCATACATGCCCTCTTGGGACCTCATGCTTTTTACGTGACCTTCCTCCAGTATCTTTGATACTGTGTTTTTGGGGTTAAAAAACAATAGAACTAAAATATATTTTTTATTTTCTTACCTCGATCTTCATTGCCGGCCATGCCGTCAACTTCGTCCATAACTAACACATGTTTCTTAGAAACAGCACTGCCTTTGTTAGTGTTACCTAAAGTAAAAAAAGATATAAATATATTATAACAATTATGTTGTGACAAAAATTATACATTTTTTAAAAATTTGTTTTAGTTTCACGATGTATTCTGCACATACCAGGGAGGGGGAACTTGGAAATGTATTGTTGAGATAGACAGTTCCTCATTCAGACACTTCCCATTTACCAAACCAATACTCATTTTTAAAGCCAGTTGTGGCGCAGTGGCACAAAGTGTGACTGTAAAATCGAGGGTTAGATCTCTCACTCAAGGAAATGAAATATTTATTTACATTTATTATTTTCTTCTATTTTCTTTATCGCTCTGGTGTCTAGATAAAATCGCGGCGTAGAGCTCCGCTACTCAACACCTCATGGCTCTAGAAATCGGCGGCAAGTGGAGAGCTGATTGATCTTAACACTTTCTTTAGCTTTCTCTGCCTACCCATCTACATGTTTTCTTAAACATCGCTTTGATTAATCCATTTTCCTAAAATAAGTGTCAAATTTAAGTAAATTAAAAATTACCTTTAGCATATCCAGACAAAGATGTAGTAGACAACAATTCTCCAATCTGTTCCTTTATAAGATTCTTACTTCTTGTATCTGATGCATTGAATTCAACCATATCAAAACCTAACTCCTTGCATACTAGTGACACTGTTGTGGTTTTACCTGTAAAAGAAAAGAAATTAATATGTGGAAGTAAATCGACATTTGGTTAATCTTTTAATATGCATAAAATATTAACGCGAATTTCGGAAGATTGTATACACAATGGTTGTGGGTTCGATCTCCACTTGAGGAGATGAAATATTTATTTAAATGTATAGGTCTCGAGGCAAAGCGCAGCATTGAGTTCCGCCACTCAACACGTATCGTTGCCAGTCACACTTTGTGCCCCTGTGATCAGATCAGATTTCATGCTTTGACGTAAAGAAAGAGATTACGTATAATACGTTATAATGGAAAATATTTAGAATAATTTATAACAAATAACAAAACAATATAAAATTAAGACATTTACCTACTCCCGGAGGTCCCGACAATAAAGCAGCTTTATAAAAACCACCATCATCATTCTTGGCCCACGGACTGGGCTTGGGAAGCTTAGCTTTTCTGTTCACATACCATTTTGTCAACCATTTTAATAATCTGTAAGTAATAATTACGTTTATTTATTTTTTTTGCTTCATATTGTATCACACACATAGCTGGGTAGACGAAGTGAACCTGTGAGCCTAGTGGTAAGACACTCTGCGCCCCAAATTTTTGAGCCATTGTATGTTGAGTGGCGGAACTCCAAATCAATGACCAAGGTCAACTTCATGGTCAATCAATATCATATTTAATTATACTTATTAAAATAACGTATATATTTTTTAACATAGCTGGATTTGAACCCGCGCCTCTTTGAACGGTTTCCAATAAGTATTTTGCTTTCTTAAGTGTGCAATAACACTTTAAAAATGTAAAAAAAATCATAACTTTTTTTTCAGTAGCCTAATAAAGGAGATAGATTTTTTGGATGTATATATGTATGTTTTGGTATGTAGCTTTATGCTTACTTATTAACATTACTAGCTTCCCCATGCTGTCCTATAATCTGTTTTATACTTTGCGGCTTATATTTGTCCACCCACATCAATGAATTAGTATTGTTATTTACATTAGCTGGCTCTGGTTTTTTCTCACTTTTGTCATCTGTAAATATTTTAAGTGTTAATATATAATATATTCTTGAAATTTAATTAGTTTCTCATTTTTCTGTTTAAGGGTGACTCTCGCATTTAGCAGGGTTTTAAGAGCTGAACATTTTCTTTGTGGTATATGAATAACTACTAAATATAAAACTTCATTTTGTAATTTTTTCAACATTAATATGTTTCAGGGTTCCGTACATGAAAAGAAAAAACGGAACCCTTATAACATTACTTTGTTATCTGTTTGTCTTTTATTTTGATTTTTCTGAAGATGGAGATGGATGGATGAAGGTGATTATATTCTGGTTAGCTGAAATAAGAGATCTCATCATTAAAAATTAAAATAAAATATTGAAGTCTACAGTCTCTTGGAGCACTGACATTTTGTTTCGAATTCAACGTGCTCATATGACACAAGCGTCTATGATTATTTTTAGCCGCATTTTGTATGAAATTCGCTTTGTGTTAAGACTCTCCTTTCCCCCACTTTCCGCCGAATTCTAGAGGCATTGCGTGTTGAGTGGCGGAACACTCAACGACGCGCTTTGACTCGACGCCAGAGTGAAGAAATAGAAATATAAATTTAAATAAATATTTCATCTCCTCGAGTGGGGATCGAACCTACAATCAGATTTTGAGCGACTGGCCGAAATATTGAAAAGTGAAACTTAACACTAAGTTGTTACTGCCTGTCTGACTTCTATAAAGGACATTGTGAAGATAAAAAAATATATATTACCATTAGTCATTATTTCCATTTTAACAGGTTTTTCATTAGCTTCCCGTTTAATTTTTGGTACTTGAACGGGCTTAGCTGGAGACACAGATTTTTCTTTTTTAATTTTGTCAATTACAACATCATGATTTTTCTTTTTCTTTTCAGCACTTTTATCTTTTTTCTTATCACTTGTTTCCTTTTTATCTTTCGGTGATTGTTTTTTTTCTGTCTTTGAATCCTTGATTAATTTCAAGAACTCATCCTCATTAATAATTTTAACACCTAGCTCTTGTGCTTTGGCTAACTTTGCTGGACCCGCGTCTTCACCAGCTAGTACATGTGTTATCTAAAAATTTTATTATTTTTTTAAATGTTTTTTTACTAGAGAATTTACTGCATAGATGCAAGATTATTTTATTTGTGAGTTTGGTGAACTAAAAATAGTATTTTCAATCACAATCAAAAAAACACAATGACTTAAAAAACATCGCCGTTAAAATGTTGAAGACTTACAATTTACAATTTAAATATTACATAGCATCAATCCATACCTATATTATAAATTCGAAAGTAACTCTGTCTGTCTGTCTGTCTGTCTGTCTGTCTGTGCCGCAATCAGGGCCAAACCGCTAATTCAATTGTAGTAAAATACTCATACAGAGATACTTGAGGGTCTTCGGATGAACATAGGTTACTTTTTTTTCTCATATTTGTAATATTGTCGATATATACTAATATATTAAAATATTTTTCAATTTGACAGGCAATTTATTCCGCCATGTTAATAACAACCGACCGTTGCTAAGCAACGGTTTGCAAAGTTTATTTGTTGTTATAAGCAAACGTCACCCAAAATGAGCTTGCTTAACACATACATGGTGTGCGCCGACTCAACCTTATGAGATACATAAAAATAATGTTTTACAAAAATATTGTCCTTTAAATAATGTTTAAAAAAAGTCCGCGATACACATACCATGTTTATCTCTGAAGCTTGAGCAAAGTAACACAGTAACAACAAGTAACCATTTTAATTAATTTACTTTATATTTACCGGGTTTTTGTTGTATGTATTTTCTATAATTTAATATTGATCCGTATTAAAATGAATATAATAGTCACTTTTAGCATTTCATCTAGATTGAAATTATAGTTCACTGTATAACATTCTAATAAATAATTAAGGAGATGTCACTGATTCGAAATGGCATAGTATGACCGACGCGAACGGGCAGATGACTTTGACGGTTTTGTAAATGTTCATACATTTTCGAACTACTGTTAATTTTTATGTAATTATTTGCTGTTTATAATTAATTTCTACTTTTCTTTGGTTCTTCGCTTATTCGAGTATTAGTTAGATTTTCATGAATTTATTGGTGTGGTGTAAGTTGCGGCCCTGCGCGGCATCGGTATAATATTATTTAAGTATTAAAGAGAGAATTGTTGGTTATTTCATCTCGGTTGGATGGTTATCTATACCGTTGTTATACACTTAATAAATTGTGGTTTTAGTTTTTTGGGATTTTATTTGATATTGCTCGCAAAACTTATCATATTTAATGTAGAAAGGACTTTAGTTATTTCATATAGTATCTATGTACGCGCGCAAGGAAAACGAGTGAAAAGATTTTTCCCGGGTAAATCAGTAAAATCGATCACTGAAAGTCCAATAAAAATTAGTTCAGTTATTCTGTAATAGAAAGACAGACAGAGACAATATAATTAATAATGTAGCTGGTTTTGTTTAGTTTTTTTATTAATATTTTACTACGGTAACGTTTACTTATATTTTTTTCATTTAAATTAGTTAGATATTTTCAAAAAGAATTTCCTAAATATATCTATAACCATTCGTAAAGTTTAAGCGGGCGAAGCCGCGTCCGGATCCGCTAGTATTAGTATAAATCACTAATGCTCAGTGATTTAACTTTATCCCCTAACATAGAATCGAGTGGCAACACAATCTATTCCCTAATTCCAACAGTACTTGTTGTATGGCAGAACTTGAAGCGGCATTTTACCAGACCAGGGAAATTAAATAAAAATGAGAAGATTCTCTATTGAAATTACAATAGAATCAAAAAAACATGAGGCTATTAAAATACAAAATCATCTTCATTTCCGTAGAGGAGACAGTTGGAAACTTTCTACTACCTGGGACACTTTCATAAACACTTTAAAACTCAAACTCCTCACACCAGAGGGCAAGATACAGTCATGTCATTCTGCAAAGGTTAAAGAATTTCATTTATCGAGTTTAACAGTTAAATTCTGCCGCACTGCGCCACCATGATCTTAATATCAATCATCTTAAAATACAAATAGTTGTAGTTAGTTATTTGTTAATATATATTATATTTTACTATACAACTAATTTTACTTTCTATTCTACATTTTTATATTTCCTATGTTTCCTTTTTTTACCTTCACTCTGTATCCCGCACAAAGCAAGATGGAAAGAAGGAACCTGGGAACCTTGTGTTAACACACTCCATTCCATTCCATCAAGACACTTCCGTTTCCCGCTGTCCACCGAATTCTTGATGCATTGAGCGAAGTTCAATAGCAAAACTCAACACTACTCTTTACTTTGTTCCAAAGAGAGGAAATGAAAATATTAAATTTCATTTCATTTCCTCTGATTAGAAATCGAACCTACAACCGTCGTGTTTATAGAGACACTTGTGACCCTGCGCTACGACGGCCTTCATTTTTACCTTATGAAAAATAAGGAACACATTACCTTTTTACTTATCCCGCTCTTGACACAACCACCATATTTGGTGATAGCTGCAACCACTTCATCTCTTTCAAATGAATCTAAAACACCAGTGAGTAGAAACGCACAATCCTTTAGACAGTTTGGTGCACCCTGTAAATTTGTCGATTTTTCGTTTTGGTGATTCTTTTACACATTTTTATTTCATTAAGAGTAGAAAATTATATTTTACAAAATTTATAAAAATTCTGAACGTAGTGGGATTCGAATTCGCGCCTCGTGAAAATCGGCCACCAGTCTGACCAGTAAGCAGAAGAGTGCTTGTCTGACCCCACTATATCAAAATTTTTGTATATTTTTTAGCTTTACAATGTATTTCAAACATAGCACGATAGGCAGAGGGTAACTGGGAACTTAGTGTTAACACAATCCGTTCCCCACTTTCCGTCCAATTCTTGAGGCATTGCGTGTTAAATGGCGGAACTCAACGCCGCACTTTGACTCATTACCCGAGGGAACATAGTCAGATACTGATCCACTGTGCCACAACCGCCTCATTTTTTAAAATTCTTATATATTATTAATAAATTAAAGTAAATAAGGCTATAAATAAAACAAATAAATCAGCTTCACGCTGTATCCTACAGCAGGGTAGGCAGGGAGAATCTAGTGTTAAGACACTCCAACCCACTTTCCGCCGAATTCTGGAGGCATTGTGTGTTGAGTGGTGGAACTCAACGCCGCGCTTTATGTCTACACTAGAGCATAGAAATGGAAATATAAATTTAAATAAATATTTGATCTCCTCAAGTGGGGAGTCACACTTTGTGCCCCTGCGCCACGACTGGCCTCAACAAATAAAATTATAAAAACTTCTACTTTATGCTTACTTCTGGAATTTCCTTTGTTCCTAAGTGTTTAGGTCCAGATCTGTTCAAATATTTTTGGTATAATGCAGCTGAATATCTTTTCCTTTCATGCCTTTCTTCATCTGATAAAACTATAAAATTGAAAAAATATATATATCATAAGAAGTTAAGAAGTTGTATTTTGTCCCTATGCCATCTGAAATACCCATTCTGCACAGGGGTCCGCACCTTCAAATTTACTTTTATTATAACTTTGTTAGCTAACTATATTAAACAAAATCTTTGCAAAAGTTGAAGCTTGTAGGTTGTTTTCATTAGAATACTAAACACTTCACTTTCTTATTAGAGCAGGGAATTGAAAATAATCCATTGAGCGAAGCATCAAATCTACAGCCAAAGAATTTTAAGTTATACACTGTTTTACTGAACCACAATGGACTAGATAAACACAAATAAACAAAAATTTACCTGACTCATTAAGACTTTTGTCTAATTTGCGCTTTTTTTGTTTAGGCTCATTTGCCTCTTTATCAAGAGTTTCTTCCTTCTCATTATTTAAAAACTCACTGAAGTCCTTTTCTTCCTTGATTTTAATTGACTGATTTTGTGTGTCATCATCAATATGACTTTTATTTAATTTTCTTTTATTAGATTTATTATCTTTTTCAATTTTATTTGGAGTTTTGTTAACATGATTATCTGTTTTACTTTTTTCTAATAATTTACCATCCTCTACTTCCTTCTTGGGAGATTTTGATTTTTCAATATGTTTTTTGTCATGATTTTTAGTTGCCGTTATATGATTGCTGTTATTTTCTAATTTAAGTTCAATATTTTCTGTTGTATTTAAATTATCAGATTTATTACTTTCATCTAGTTGTAAAAGACTCTGCTCAAATTCATCATCTGAGTGTATACCAGTTTCTGTCTTTTTCTTAGTTTTCTTAACTATTGGTTCAGATCTCTTTATCGGTCCACTACCAAATAAATCCTTATTATTAACTTCCTGTAACTTAGGTTTTGAAGGTGTAGTTTTTTGTTTAGGTGGTGAGATATCTTCATCGGAATCTTCTTTGATTTGCCTGCGTTTTCTTGATACTTTTTTCTTAAATAATAATAAGTTATTAAATAATTAAAATACTAACACAAAAAAAAAATTAAAAATTTAAGAAAATAAAAGCATAAAGGTAGCAAAGGTAAGTTTGGCCACATTTAGACTACATTTCATCATATCAGAGCTGGCAGTGGAGGAGGAGAGATTTATTGATACAATTTGAGCAAAAATCAAAGAAACTAAATTGATAATTTCTAAATATTAAGATATTTTAAGTTGTTTTGAGAAACATATAATATTTATATATTATTTATTTGCTGATTGGAAAAATCTATAGTTCTATATTTGATGCAATATTATAAGTCTTTTTGTTATTAAAGATTGGCCAATTAAAAATGAAAACAAACCTTTTTATTTACTTCAACATCTGGTGATTCTGGTATAACATCGCTGTCTTCATCTTTTATTTTCTTCTCTTTTTTTATAGTGAAAAATGATCTTATATCCTACAATAAATAAGCTACAACTATATTGAGACTGTTTACGAGATATGAGAAATCGTTAAACATATCGACGATAATTATATTTCGCATATAATACAGAATTATCCAATTTATTGCTAATATATAGGCATTAAGCTGTATTTTTTAAAGCAAAACAAGATAATGTTATATTTTAGTTCTTATTAACTTATTTTATTTTCAAGATGTATATTTGATTGCCCTTTTGAAACTTAAAAATCAAATACAAAAATAAATAAGCTATAAAAGTTTGAACATGAGTATAATATATACGATATGGTACATATTGTCAGGTATTTCTTACCCTAGACATTTTAAAGCTTAAAGTTCACTCCAAATATTCATTAGCCGTATAACATATTAAACAAAAAATAATAGAAAAATAAGAGATTATAGGATCAAAACAGAAACAGAACAAAATATGATTGACTTTTTTAAAATCTTAGAATTTTCAGTCCTACCGGCAATAATTGACAGTTGTCAGATAAAATGTCACATTGAAAAAATATAGATAAAAAAACATTTACTACGTCGTACGATATAGTATCTTATTGATATCACAAGGTACCTTTCTATATTTTTCTTGGATTTTTCGTAAATGGTCTTTTATAATTTTAAACTATCATACACCAGATATTTCAGATTGTTATATAGCAGCAATCCTAATTATGCTGAACAGTTCTCGCTATACTTTTTTTTTGTTATTAAACTTCTACATTAAATGTTTGTGGGGAATGAAGTGTCTTAACACAAGGTTTTCTCTACCTATCCTGCAGTGTACGAGATACAACGTGAAGTTGACTGTATTTTTATCATATGTTTCAACATTGTCTTGTTATTCAAGAGAATAGCGCGAACAAGCAAATTACTGAGCACAGAAATAATGATAAATAAATATAGTAAATAAACTTTAACCCCTGTTTTAATATTAACCATTTTGTTTGATTCTATTGGAAAATGTTTAACTTTATTTTACCAATTTCATAATATCAGCGACAGCAGCATTAAGACCAATTTCAATTGAAAAATATAAAAGAGGTATAATATGGTTATACTCATACGTAAATTCAATGTTATCTTTATCAATTCTATGTTGTCATAAATATCAAAATCAAAATACTTATACGAAGTCAATGTAATACTCTTTAAAATGCAATGTTATTTTTAATTTTTCTACTTTTATTTACAAACATAGTCTCATGCTCTCAAGTTGGCAGTACATTATTTTATAAAAGACTTACCAATACAGATTGTTGGAGTGTCGACGAAATAATAAAATTAGAAGTACGAAAAGCATTAGAAGATATTGTACCCCAGTCTGTTAAACCAAACAAAATAAACGATTTTTATATATCAGCAACATTAAGGTATGTTCGTAATGCATTTAAAACTATTGACAGAAATTCTAATAAAAATACCCACAATATACTTAAAGAAGTTCTAGCTGACACTATAGGAGCTCATATGAGAAGTGATATCCTACCAGCAGCTAGATTCTCATATTACGCTGGATACGTTTCTTACAGAAAAGTGAGAGAATTACACGATTGCTATGATCAACTAAAGGTATTCCTCAATACTCAAGGCTTAGGATGGAAAAAACCTAACACTCCACCTGATATGGCAAATTTTACAGTGGAAAAGATTCGAATAGGACCCAGCGATGTATTAGATCCATGTGCAAGACTAGTAACAAAACGAGATTCAAAATCCTGTATTCATTTACCTGTCCCCAAGTTAGACGACCATTTCCACCCCTCATCAATAGCTTTGCCCTTTAAAAGTGGCGGCTTAGTCAGTCTCACGTCCCCTGTTTCGGACAGCATATTGTTAAAATACTATTCGACAGTTTCAAAGTGCATACTTCACAGCTCTCCTAATACTTGTCGTCATGTAGATTTCGTTAGTTTTAATAACGATCTCTGGCACTGGATGAAAAGAGACGTCGCACCACGCCTTCTTGATGAAAAGTTATATGCAGCATATGGCGGTGTTTTGAGAATAGCAGCTGCTGTCCAAAGTTATGGAAAGGGACTTCATCGAAGAAATCTTTTTAATTTCCAAGATTCGGGTGTTTCAAAATGGCATCCATGGAAAGCTTTGAAAGAATCTTATGTATATGTCAATATGGATTGGACACCACACTTGTATGTGGCTGTTGTTCTTCTTATAAGTTTGATTATTTGCCTCTTACAAATATTTTATAGTTTTATTTTTGGCGATGAAAATGGATGCCACTGTAAAGGAACGGATCGATCTTCCCTCAGTAAAGAAGTCGCATACGCTAAAGTAGAATCTAGCATACCAGCAATGCTACCATCACATCAAAGTGCTGTTTACTATTCAGATAAAAAACGTTCAAGGAAATCGATTTCCAAAACAAAAACGTCTTCTCTGGGTTCTATGAAAACTCAAAAAGTATATGATATGCACGAAAACACAGAAAAGTTAATGGACGTTATAATGAGCGGCAGTGAGAGTACTAGTGAGAGTTCGGTAGCCTCTCAGAGTAGTCAAAAGAAAATTGGAAATATTATTGATGTAGGACATCCCGATAGGCCACGAAGCCCTCCAAAAATAGACACCCATATCACTCAAATTAAGGTGGATAAAAAATGTGTCAATACCAAACCGGAAATGCCGGTGTATTCAACGAGTACCGTTACTACAGCCCAGACGTATCAATGTGAGCAAGCAACTGATTCCTGGTCTGGTTCCGAGAGCTGCACTTCAACGCAATCTCTCAGCTCAGGTAGCTCAAAGTCCAGAGCTCGAAGATCAAGAAGTTCTAGAGACCTGGCGTGGGCCAAACGGGTAGTATCCAAGCATTCTCTTCATGCAAAATCTACTTCTGGTACTGAAATAGAAGTCAATTCCTTTACAACACCGTTGTCTCAAAGATAACATTCAACATTTTTAAGTCATTTACAATATTTTGGGTAAGTTCATTTTATAGGGCAATGCTTAACGTTAAGTTTATTTAAGATGATTATATTTTGTAAGGTGTTAATTTGTTTTAAACTATTGAAAAGCCTATAACAAAATACTGTTTTATATATACCAATAAATAGAATTAACCTTAATGTTCATTTTAATCGATATGTTATCGGGGCTAGCCCAAGTATTGTTCATGAAATCTTAACGGTAGTTTTTTTTATCAGCTTCTCGCTGTAGCCCGCACACAGCAGGCTAGGCAGAGGGAACCTAGTGTTAAGATACTCCGTTCCCCACTTTCTGCCGAATTCTGGAGGCATTGCGTGATGAGTGGCAAAACTCAACGCCGCGCTTAGCCTCGATACCAGAACAAAGAAATGGAAATATAAATTTAAGTAAATATTTCATCTCCTCGAACCCACAACCAGTCGGTTTTACAGTCACACTTCGTGCCGATGCGCCAAGACTGGCCTCAAGGCCTGGCTCAGGGAGTTTATGAATAAAATAAAAACCAGTTAAGTGTGAATCGGGCTCGTACCAAGGCTTCCGTGTCAATTTCATGATTGTAGATCAACGTGAATTATGTAGTATAAAAATTGACAAATTTGACAGTGTGTTTATGTATGAAATGAACTACAAATGTAAGTTTCCAATGTTTTTTTCTATGAAACAGCTATCAAATTTAAATTCTCGGATTTACTCCTTAATTTCTATTGTAAGCTCTCTGCGTGCCAAATCTCTTGACTGTAGGTCTACGGGAAGTACCGTCTACGTTTTTATTATGCGGCGAATTTCTTTTGATTTTATAACAAAGTGATCTTGTAAGGGTTTCATTTATTTTTTGAAGTACCCAGAAATATACCTGGGCACTCAGTTAATGAGACAATATTACATGAAATAAAACAATTTATTTTATACTAAACTGTATTTTATACCGTGCAATACACAAAATCGTCGTGTGTTTCACATAAAATAATGGAACATCAATAATGCACAATTAAAATAAATAATAAGGGAATCTCCAACGTTTTTTATAAACTATCCAATAAATATCATATCACAAACAACATATTTTGTACCTTATTACTGTTTATACTTTATACACATGCCAAGTTATATCCTACCTTATGGAATTAATTACACTTAAAATACTAATTTATATTATTGAATAATTGAAATCACAGTACTTTTTAATTTATTATTTTTTTACAAAAAAAAACAAACAAAAACAAAACTCTAATTTTAAACAAGTGACACTTTAGAAATTCAAATAAAAAAATATTAACGATTTTACAAAATATTAAATAATAAATTATAAACATTTTTTTTACCATTCAAGAAAAAGAAAGCACATCATTTATTGTCATTTCAAATTACAATATGAGATAATTCTATAAATCAATTTATTTTTATAGTCGCAAAAATAGTAATAACCAATACTTAATGAATCGATTTGGATGTCAAAAACTGTAGAACCATATTATTATTCCTGTTTTACTAATTCATAGTTTAAAATACGATACTTGCTTTAACTTTAACAGATACAAATTACATAAATAAACATAAAAAATGTATAACAGTTACGTAACTTGTGAAAACGGGCGTCATGAAAGGCACTGTATATTTTTTATACGTATAATTTTACGTATAATTTTTATTTTGTCGTCATATTTTTTTTTGAACACACATTAAGAAAAATCACATGCATTTTCTTGTAACTATTTATAAAAAAAATCTAATTTTTTTGAAAATAGTGTCAGTTTTTTGTAATATTAATTTATAATGTTACGTTTGTGAACCAAATATAATTTTAAATAATCACATAAACTAATTTTGAATGAGTGAACTGAGTGCTTACATTTGTACATTTATATTAAATGCCCAAAGAACAAGTTTAATACAAGCAAAAAATTTCAAATGATTATCTATATTATGTAATTCCAAAATTTTAATAGAATCACTAATGACACAATTATGTTATTTTTAAACAACAATAACTGTAATGAAATATTGAAATTCTTTATCAAATAAGTACGTTTAGTGAGTCGTAGCCGCCCAGAATTTAGCCTTTCTGATCTTTTGCTTTTAATTATACAAACCTGAAGAAAATATTCATACGTAAGAAAAAATCTAAAAATCAAATCTGTACAGCCATCTTCATGGCGGCCACGATCCCTCGATAGTACTGTATTTTTTTCGTATTTAAAAACCTCAGTTCTCATATCAAAATAGCAAACAAACATAATACTAATAAGAATACAAAGTAAAGGATAAAAATATATATCAAAATAACAATTCACACTATCACAAATACTATAAAATAATACAAGAAAAGCGGACTCTAAAGGAATGTCCGGAAATAAACTTTAATACACTAAAAATATCCAGCAAGATTATTTATAAGGTAACTATATATTTGTTTACTTACAATTAAAATAAAATATAAAAAGAAATTGCCACAGAGTAAATAATAGAAGTACAACTTTTTGAATAATAGGAAAAAAAAATTGAAATTACTACAGAATAAACATAAAAGTGCGGCTATTCTTCTAAATATGTTTTGTGATGAAGCATAAAAAGCTAAAATCACAAAAATCTTTATTTATACATGCTATTTATTTGTTACATAAAACTATAATCGAAAAAAAAAACAAAAAACCACAGAGTATAAAATAAAAGTGCGACTTTTCTTTTAAAAAAGTTTTGTGATGAAGCTTGTAGGGTTAAAGCTAAATAATTAATTTCTTATATTTTTGTACTGTCGCATGCTCCACTTGCGGTGCATGTACTTGACTATGTACAGTGGCAGACAGGACACGAGTGTTATTGCTGTCACTTTCCACCAGAACTCCCAGTGTCTTATGAAATCCGCATCTAATGTGAGAAATATAAAAAATATTATCAAGATATGTATTATTGCGATTGTAAAGTAAAATAATAATAAATTGATCTTATAATTATTACAAATGGATTACAAGTACTTTAATAAAAATATTGAATAATGTTCAATATCAGAAATAGTTATGGGTTCAAAAACAATGTGAATACAATATATGACGACCAAAAATAAATACCAAAAACAAAGATAAAGATAAAAAATAAATACAATACAATACGAATTTATCACAAAAAAAGAATCGTTTTATTAAAACGAATTCTAATATTACTCTAATAATACTACTTCATTTCGAACTTTGATCAGTTATAAAACTTACTAATTCGGTTATATGCTTTTTCAATATAGCAGGTTAGACAAAGAGAACCTAGTGTCAAGACACAACATTCTTCGATTTCCGCTCGAAATCAAAACGGATAGAATGGCGTAACTTAACACGACACTTTGTCTTACAATCCCGCTCATTTAAATTCAACCCACAACCATAACAGAACTCACCAAAATAAGTAGTAAATATCAACAGCGTGGCCGTGTACATGAGGAGGCTAATCAGTTCAGCCAGCATCATCAGGCGGTGCCAGGTGACGACAGTGAGCGCCACCATGATGAGCTCGGTGAGTATGAGCGCCGTGTAGCTGATCTCCACTATGTGGATCAGTTGCTCCTCGAACAGGACGAGCGCCCCGTACATTATTACACCACCTGGTGGTATGAGTAGGAAATGTGTGGATATTTTTTTTGATATTTATGATGTTATATTTTTGTTATAGTGATAATAGTTTTTTTTTAAATAGATTATCAAACACAAAAAATATATCTATATAATATCTATTCAAACTTTATATATCTATTCAAATTCAAAAACAAATCCTGTCCTCAGATGTTAGTGTTCAACCAAACAAACTTTTCAATTGTATTATAATCTTATTGCATAAATTAATATAAATAAAAATATCATTATTTATTTGATCCCAACAGTTTTAATAGAAAATAATAAAATTATCTCTAAAACAATACTTTTTTTTAACTTTTTAAGAGAATAGGTAGCATAATTTCTTTTCTGCACTGTAAAATTCGTAAGAGAGCTTAAGTGGTGAAGATAGCGATCCGATCATGATATTTATAGTTTATGTTATGGAACTAAAAAGGTTATTGTATATCAAAAATGCAAAAGTGGTCTGCTATCTTAAATTTTCAAGATAGAAAAAGGTAAAAAAAATAATTATAATAATATTTAAAAAGCTACAAAAGAAACAGCATATTTATGTATAAATAACCAACCTTGATAAATAGATATTCCAATCCATATATAAAACGTTTTGTAGGAGAGTTGCCGTCCGTTAGTCATTTGTTTGTACAACTGAGGATATTTCAGTGCTGTTATACTTGATATATCCTTGTCCAATACCTATAAAAATATTTTGTTGATAAAAAACTATACATAATACAAGCCATTATGGCGTTTAATAGTATACAGAGTAAATGTGTCGCCGTATTGAGACCGTCTTGGCACAGTGTCTGACTGTAAACGTAACGGTTGTGGTTTCGAGTTCCACTCGAGGGAATAAAATATTTTTATTTCTTATCCGGTAACAAGACATAGCGCGGCGTTAAGTTCTGTAATTCAACACACAATATTTTGGGAATATTTGGCGATGCGTGGGAACAGACAGAACCTGATAGAAAATATTTCCAGATAATTTAAAATATTATGATTCCCACAATAAAACAAAATGACGTTCGTATACACTACTCGCTACAAATATATCTAAATTGAAGAAAGGTGAAGAAATAAGAGACATTACTTTTTCCTTCTGCCTCTTTCAAAATACGTGGATTAGTTGAAATATAAAAATATAATGTGTTTATTGATACACAATAATTATAACACTACTTACTAATGAGAATACTGGTAGCATGGTGAACACTGTCCCGTAGCCGACCATGAGGAAGCCGGGGTACAACGATACTGATGAAAAGTAAAATACTACGGAAAACACCGCCTGGAAATAACAAAAAAAAATATTTATATTGGATACTTCTAATATAACACTGCCCAAAATATTACATCATAAAAAGTACTAGTCAGTCTGTTTAGAAAAGCATTCAAGTCGCCTATTAGGGACGCCTTACAATATACATATGTACACTTATCGAATGATATGGGTCTGAGTATATGTGTATATAATAAAATTCTATACTATAATATGTTATTATATATATACATATACTCAGATTCATATCATTTGATAAATGTACATATGTATATTATTCTAAATTTTACTTACTATAGTATTCTAAGTTTTTTACTACAACAATTTAAAGTTACTGCAAAAACAATATTAATAAGTAAAGCTTATTATTACATTGTTCAAGAATATTTACAAAAGTTAAATATGTGTGGAATTAATTTTTAATTGAATTTAATGTAGGATAGCTGCCAGTTTATGTAATATTTAATTTATACCATTGACATTGAAAAGAGCAACTAAACTGCTTTACAAACCGATGGTAGCTTTTTTAAATGTTTATTCGATGACTGAAAAGTTCTTACAATAGTTTATTTGAATAAAGTAGACAGTACCTGCATGGTGGACACGATGAGGCCGCGGTGCACGATGAAGAGGCAGAGCGCGGCGGAGCGCATGAGCGCGCGGCGGCCGTGCACCAGCAGCAGGCGCTCCAGCGCGGAGAAGGCGCGCGCGCTCACGTCGCCCGCCAGCGACGCCGCGCGCCCCTCCAGCCCCTCGATGCCCACGCCTGAATGCACACGGACCCTGGTGTTAATACACTCTGCTTCCCATGTATCGTCCAGTTTTCGGAACTTTGAGTGTTGAGAAGTGGAACTTAATGACACGGTTTTTTTGGTAATTAAAGTAATGAAAATAATTCGCTGTGCCGCTGTGTATATAATAGTAAGGTACGCTGTTATATTTACTGCTTTATCACTTATTACATACATACAAAATAAACAGATAAATACAAAACATACATACAAAATAAACTCCGGACTTCATGGCTCTAATTGGTGAATTTAAAATTTTATAAATAAAACATTTATTCCCACCTCTGACTGTATTTTCGATTCCCGTTATTGAAGTTTTGTACGATTGTGTTTGTTATTGTTTAATTTTCATTAATAACATTCAAATGATAAATTGTCTTTTATTCTTGTTAGCATTTTGTAATGAAAATATAAAATTTTATTTGCATATTATTAGATAAATACATATCTAATATATAATTTAAAACAAATATAATATCCAGACGCCGTATGTAAACTTTTTTTTAAATAATAATAATGGCCTTGAAATCGAATAATTGTTGAAGTTTCATTAATGCAGATAGTCGCGATTTTGTTATACATGAATACTGTAGTTGTCGTATACTCACCAATATCCGCTTCCTGTATCATGGCCACGTCGTTGCCCCCATCGCCCACGGCAGCCACGACCAGCCCCCTCGCGCGCAGTAGCCGCGCCACGCGCGCCTTCTGCGTGGGGGAGCAGCGCGCCACCACCACTCCGGAGCAGCGCTGCAAGAGCTCGACGGTCTCCTCCTCGTAGGCGCGCAGGCACACCTCGAGCGTCTCGCCCTCCAGGATGAGGTCGCCGGCGCCGGCCAGGTCGCGCAGCAGCGAGTGTGCGTCGCGGCGCGTGCGGCACTCGCGCGCCGAGCGCCAGCGCGCGCCGCCGCCCAGCTGCAGCGAGCGCGCGATGCACAGCGCGGTCTCCAGCTTGTCGCCGGTTAGCATCCATATCTATTCGGCGATTTGTAAATAAAACTTTGTAACAAGTCGTACATTTAGAACTGAAAATAATGAATGAATACTAAAAGAAATAGTACTGTTATTATTATATGTAAATTTTAGGCTTGCTAGTATAACGTAATTCGCATCAATTTTAAACAACCTTTAAATATATACATGTTTTATATTATTCTTAAAAACATATTAAAAACGAACGTTTTTACTTTAACGTAGATGAGCGTGGATTTTATGTAGCTTTAGTTGGCAGCCTCTGGCAAAGCCCCACTTTTAAGTTAGTAAGTATACCGTCTTAAGTACATATTAAACTAATAATCTTCAAAATTTAACTTTGCTAAAGTGACGTTAGTCTGGGGGCCCTGGGATCTTAGGCTAATCGTTTTAGCTGCATTATATAAAAAATACACTGCATAATCATAACCTGTAAGTACTTGCTTGCTTGCTTTTTATAGTTATGAAATTTAGTATGAAAATAAAATTTACAATACAAATAAAAGAAAGAGCCTATTTTTTTTAATCTAGTAGTACTATTGGCAATGTGCGTATGTTGGAATGCTCGTGCAAGTAAGCGCGTGTAGGTGCGTACATGTATGTGTGCGTTTGTGTAGAATGTGCATGTGACATATTATAGAGCTTGATTCCGAAATGAAGTGAATATGATAATTATACAGGGTGGAAGAGGCAGCGCTCCTTTTACGGAAACAGCATATATGGTAAAATATTTCAAACCTATACCTAAAGAAATTAATCAAGATGCCTCAACAGTTTGGATGTAGGATTTTTTTTTCATTTTACGATTTTTATCCATACCTGTACTTAGAGTGACGCGATTATGCATAGATCCCAATAACATAAACACTTACTACTACAAAAATACTACTAAAGGTTAAACAACTTTGAACTTTATCACCAATACCTACAACTCGATTTCGGAATGAGCCGTGTGCGGCGGTGTTCCTTTGATAGGTTTATGTGTGCGTGCGTCGTCCTTACAAATGGCGTTTTATTTTAAAATGACAATTTTATTATTTATTTTGTTTGAAAAAATAACTTTTTCATTTTTGGAAATTTATTTTTTTCTGATTTATATTAGGCTTTTATAGAGTAGTTAAAACTGTGGTTTCATTTAAAGTGGTGCTTACACTTCCACTCTGTATATGAGTATATGGCAGTACCTTGATGCCGGCGGCGCGCAGCGAGGCGAGCGTGGCGGGCACGTGGTCGGCGAGGCGGTCCTCCACGCCCGTGAGCGCCAGCAGCGCCAGCCCGCGGTTGAGGCGCGCCACCACCGCCGCCGCGCGCCCGTTCAGCCGCGCCTCCTTGTACTCGCTCTGTGCAATACATAGGGGAGAGGGGGGTAGCTTAGAACAGGGACACCTTTGAAAATATGTGTTAACAGAGTTATTTAAAAAAGAAATTTTGGTAGATTTTTTTTGAGTAGTGGCAGCACTAACCTGCACACGTGTCGCTTGTCACCGCTGATATATGAGAGCCAGCCGTTGAGTTACGAGGAGTGTTTGATTTTGAGTAAAATTTTATACATTTCTAAATAAACGCGTAAGGATCGCAGGGATCCAATTCAAGGTATATGGTTTTATTTTTTCCATTTTTAGTTAGAATGTTTCATATATCATGCAATAAACTAGAGATTATTACAATTTTTAAACTTTTACTTGAAAAAAAAACCATTTGTAATTTTCCAATTACCCCTGAGGCAGCTTTGAACAAAATCAAGGGGGCAGTTTTGAATATTATTACAAAAAAACAAAGACCAGTCGTGACGCAGCGGCACGAAGTGTGACTGTAAAACCGACTGGTTGTGGGTTCGATCCCCACTCGAGGTAGCAAATATTTACTTAAATTTCTTCGCTCTGGTGTCGAGGCTAAGCGCGGTGTTGAGTTCTGACACTCAACTCGCAATGCCTCCAAAAATCGGCAGAAAGTGGAGAACGGAGTGTCTTAACACTAGGTTCCCTCTGCCTACCGTGCTGTGTGCGGGATAAAGCGTCAAGCTGATTTTTTTTTCTTACGTAGACTACTGCCCCCAATTTCAGTTGCTGGTTACGTCACGTACTACATCCATGTTTTCCTTTAAATTTATTTTTTCTAAGTTTAAATTAGGGTAGTAAGCTGTTTAATTTAAAAATATTTTGTTTCATTTTCATAATATTAGATTTATTCTATGATTGATCCCATAATTCTAATTACTTCTACGCTACTACCAAAGCTACTTTTATTGTTTGTTCGTTTTTTAAAGTCTATTAATGATATTAAAGTTATTTAACACTAGTACTAGTACAATCGCAATATTAACCCAACCAGGTATATAATTTTTTTACGTTTTAAGTTTTAAGTTAACATGGTACCGATATTTGATCTCCATCGTGTCTAATGTTAAGTTTATTAATTAATAAAATTACTTAAACGTTTGATAAGCCTTTTAATTTCATTGAATTCGATGAAAGTTCAAAACTGCCCCATATATGTTCAAAGCTACTCCGGAAGGGAGGCAGCTTTGAACATTTGACTACTGCTACTAAAGTTGATATTGCACCTTTAACTTATATGTTTTTCTACATATGATGCTACGATTTTGTGGCACAATAGTTGGACTAAGCATTGTGAAATATAAAAGAAGTTAAAAACTGTAGAATTTTTAGATATGACACAAAGTTTAAAAATCGTTCGAATGTGCCCCCCTCTCCCCTACATACCTTTGTATTTCTGTTAATCTAATATTCAATATATATTTTTATCTATTTCAATCTAAATTACGCCGATGAGTTCCGCCACTCAAAACGCAATGCCCTGAGAATTTGGCGGAATGTGGAGAAAGGAGTGGCGTAACACTATATTCCTAGATTTTGTCTGCCTATCCGTCAGCGTTTGGTGACAGGTGACACAGTGTGATGCTAAGAAATGTGTTTCTTATATTTAAAAAGTAAGCAACATTTTTCATAATTTGGTACAAATGTGACATTTTATGCTCTATTTTCTGCTTTCTACTTGATTTCAAGTATTTGCTTGTTGAATCTTAGCAGAGCGGAAAAATCACAATAATCTGTTCCCCCTAGTGGAAATCAAACCCACAACCATTATATTTACAGCCAGATTTTCCACTGCATTAGTGACATCCACTACATGAATAGATAAATACTAATTTCATATATAATTAAAGACCAACCTCAAACTCCAAATACTCATTCTTGCTCAGCGTCCGCTTGGCGACCACCAGCGTCCGTAAACCTTCGGCCGCGAGTCTCGTACATTCAGAGGTGAGCCACGACGAGTCGAACAGTTTTGATAACGCCACATCCGCGCCTTTCACGTAGTACGTTATAACTTGGGTGTTTTCTTCCTTTAAATAAAAAAAATGCAATTTTATCAAACAAAATACCTTAATATAACTTTTTATTTATGAACCAATTGAAATCAAACAAACATTGAATGTCCGAGGAAGTTTGCCAAAATACAACAGTGAAAACTGTATTTAAGCAAATCGGTTAAGCCGATTCTGAAATTAACGTTCAGAAACGCACAGACAAAAAAAAACATTGTTTTAGGTTCCATTACATTGATAAATGCCTCCTATAATCATATACTTTTCATGTACAGACACAGTTACAGAGAAAATATATATATAATCTATGAAATTAATTTTCACACATTTTTCTTTATATAAAAATATTAAATCACACGAACCTGCACGATAATTCCCATCATCTTACTTTCGCTGGTAAACGGAAATATTTGCAATATATTGAATGACATGATTTCATTAGCGGCGCGGAGCTTCAGCGATATACTGTGTAAATCACGTCGGTACAACGATACACCCATCTGCATAGACATTAAAAAGTTATTATTTACTTGTTTTCTCCACTTTAAGGATTAAATGATAATTATAAAAAGTTCATAGGGGCCGTTCAAGTATTACGTAAGCAGTTTTTTGCAATTATTGACTCCCCCCCCCCCTCCCCTATGTCATCAAAAATAAGCAATCCTCTTACAAATATTTAATTGAAAACGTCAAAAATAAGCAAACCCAAGACCCCCCCGCCCCCTACAGTGCTTACGTAATACTTGAATGGGCCCATATCTTTTATAGCGAATTTCGAATGAATAACTAAAATATAACTCTAATTTTATCAAACTCTCTGAAACGTTCTTTCCGAAGTGTGGAATAAGCCTTAAAATATGTTAATTTTTTTAATTAATATTAAGGATTTTTTTTTGCATCACGTATTCAACGTCGCGCTTTGTCAGGAATTTTTAATTGTCTTCATAGCTAGTATAGGAATTTCAATGTAGTCCCATAAAATCGTATGGCTACATTGGTTACATTTGGGTGCTTTAAAAGTCTTCGGTCAAGAACCATTATGTACAAGTTTATATATTACTTATAAACTAAAAAAACTAAACTAACTTCACGCTTTATCCCCAGCGGGGTAGTCAGAGAGAACGGAGCGCCAAACGCTACGGTATTACAAATTATTAATTTATTTACCATATCAGTCCATTTGACAAGTGCCACCTCATCAGGACTGGAGGCCTGGTAGTCGCACAGCTGTTGTTGAGGCACTGCGCCCCCACAGCTCTCTGACATCACCGAGCTGCCCATATCTGAAATATTTATTTATAATATAAAAATGGAATATTAATCTCATAAAAATGTTTGAAACATTTATTTTATAAAAAATATTAAAAACGTCAATATGGCAAAATCATGACGTGAGATCATTTGCAGTTCATTGTTTTATTTAATATCAAAATATTATTAAAAAATAGGTAAATAATGTTAATAATGAAGCTATTATGTTAAGTTAAAAAAAGGTGAGGCCAAAGTTGCTTTGTCACTAATTTTATAAGGGCTTATAAAAATACACATATGTGTTAAACGACATCTGTGCCACAGCAGCAAGTAAACCAATACGAACTAACCGGACTGTGCCTCATCAGCTCGCTGGTCGTCTATATCGTAGGAGGGTGTGACATTGTGGCACAGCGCCAGCGCCAGCACCGCGTGCCACACCTGGCGCGGCGTCGGCGCCAGCACCGTGCTGTCCGCCGCGGGGGACGTCGGCAGGGACGGCGCGTCGTTTGTGACGTATTGTGTTAGGAGACCTTCTACCTGGAAAAAATAGAGAAGTGCGTAGAAGAATAAATATTTATTTTGTTAAAGTTCACATTTATAAGAGTAGACAAAGGAAAAATTTATTGACGATATGGGGTACCGTAACATTTTCACATGTTAAATGTTTTAGGTATAGTAATATAATGCTGTATGTTGTTTTAATCAGTATGTACAAATATTTTTATATTGTTCCACGGTTTTTACCTCGGATACTACCGATTTTGATTTACTATGTGGATTCATGTCACAACCATTTACTAGGTGCTAGACAAAGATAGATTTTTCAGTTATTTAAATATGGCGTTTCGAGCGTGCCAGATCAGCACAAGCGTTTCATTACATGGATGGTTTAAAATTTATGCTTAGACTACAAAAAATATATGGTTTCTTCAAAAAACGGATTTATAGTTAAATTCTTGTTGTATTACCTCATAAAAATTATTCTTATCAAACAACGCGTTCCCAAGATGCAATTTTTGGAAAACCATTTCGTTTTTGGTCAAAGTTCCAGTTTTATCTGCCAGTAAATACTGAATTCTGCCCAAATCCTCAGGAATCGTTGTGGATCTCATCACTGTGCCTTCTATCTTTTTATCTTTCTGTATTGTCCAGGAATAGAATACTTTGCCCATGTCCAAGTTAACTCGTAAACTGTGAGATAACAAATAATTGTACAATATTAACATACAAAACTTGAATGTCTTCTTAAAAGTTAGTAGTGAATTATTTATTACTTTAAGCTGAATTGTTTAGATCTTAATAAAGTTTCAATATAAATGAGAATCTTAAGCTTTGCAATTCAAGGATTGCAAGGTCAAATTGTATTTTTTTTGCGATATAAAAATTTTAAGTAATAGAATGATGTTTATTGTTTTGTTTTCCATTTTCATTAGGTTATGATAAAATTTACAAATTATTTCTTGTTATTCTGCAATAAAATATAAAACCAATACCTGCCATTTCAAAGGATTAGCGTTGGCTTAGAGCCGTAAACCTGCTAACAGCCAATTAAGAAAAAAAAACTATGAGTATATGTATGTATTACTAGGTTTATACAATTTGGAAAATTATGTACTCTACTATATGAAATAAAATTAAAATCAATTTTGTATTTTTTTACATTTTTAGGTGATATAAAAATGTATATAACATAAAAACAAAAAAATAGATTTAGAAGGTTTACACTCTAAGCTGACGATATTGTAAACTTAATAAAACGATATAAGAATAATTTATCAATTTCATACAAAAGCACTTACCTAATAGGTATAATATAGGAGAACAACAACACAAATCTGAATAGGAACCCGTACCAGGGGCCGTCAAAGCCCTTCAAAACAATTAAAAGGAGCGATATAAACATCGTCGCTACAAATAATACTTTGGTGAAATCATTCACTCGAAGGTCCAAGCGTCCGATTTTGGATCGAGGCGTCGCGTTGTTCATTACACTGCGCGTTTCACTACCTGAAATTAGGAAATTAAACTTTAAATTATAATATACATAGTTACCTAATGTTGATTTTTTCTCTCAGTTTCACGCTGTATCCCGCACATAGTAGGCTGGGCAGAGAAATCATGGGAACCTAGTGTTAAGACAATCCGCTCCCGTTAGAAAACTTCCGTTTTCCATTTTGGGAAAACTCTTGAGTGGGAATCAAATCCACAACCGCGTTTAGAATCGCACACTTGTGCCCCTGCACCACGACGGCCTCTATCATTTGTTATTAAAGTTTATATACTTATCAATATCAAACATTATTTAGCTGAAAGTGGGTCACTAGAAATTATTAAAAGCGTCAATCGATAAACTGTGAGTTATTTCCAGTATTTGAAACTAGGCTTATAATATAAAACTGAAGTATAATAATTTACTTCTAAGGGGCCATTGTGACACAGTTTTCACTATTTCACAAGCCACTGACTGGAAACGTCGGTATCCACTTGAAGGTCCAAAGACGCGATACGAATGGGTTTGAGGTCCACCAAAATCTCGAATTCTATTGGCAACCAGAGTGTTAGCTAGGCTCTCTTTGACTATTCTGCACTGGAAAAAAATTACCTGTATAAATAACCAAGCCAGTCGCCTGTCCCGAGGCAACCACGCAACCACTCCACAACGTATTCTCTATACCTAGAGAGTCCGTATCCTCTTCATCTAAGCGCGTACAAGTGCCTATAAATGAGTGTATATCTTTCTCTGGTTTCTCTATGAAGAGCTGTGCGTTAATATCTAATAAATGCGCGTCGGTGGGTAGTTTTTGTGTGGACGGTAATGGTGTTCTGGAAACAATGTATAAAAATGTTATAAATTGTTTAAGAAATATTTTTTTTTTGTAACCATCCAATACATTAATATTATATTTTAATTACAATAAGCTTCAAGCTATATCCTGCACACAGCAGGATAGGCAGAGGGAACCTAGTGTTAAGAGACTACGTTCCCCAACTTCCGCCAAATTCTGGAGGCATTGGATGTTGAGTGGTGGAAGTCAACGCCGCGATTTTCCTCTATACCAGAGCAAAGAAATGGAAATATGAATTTAAATGAATATTTCATTTTCTCAAGTGGATCACACCAGTTCACAGTCCCACTTTGTGCCCCTATGCGATTGACAGTCACACTTTGTGCCCTTATGTGCCCTAGGCTTCAATTATATTATGATTATATCATATTATATTATAGAATTTGTATTATACATTTTATTCAAGCAGATATTTGTAATTTAATATCTACATTCTTATCCTTCCTTATAAAGCTAAAGATTTGTTTGGTTTAACTCGATAATCTCAGAAGCTACTAGTTCATTTATTAAATATTTTTTTTGTCTTGTATAAATGGCCTCGTTAAATGCCTACCATTTATATTACATAACTTAAGTAGTTTCGAGATAGATTACACAGTATACCTGCGGCCATTGTTACCTCTCGCATTTAGGATGTGTTCAATCAAGTGTGTCAAATCAAAATTAAGTATTCTTTTACAGATATTCCATCTCTTACAAGATTAAATACTTATATGCTTTTATATACAATATTAATTAATATTAAAATCGTATATTTTGAAAACCCGAAATTGACATTCTTCTGTCGTAATAGATTCTCATTAAGAACTATTAATTTAACTAAAAACATTAAAGTAAACTTTATCAGCTTTGTGTGCAATTACGCACATAATATGTGAACTGTATCAAATGTAAAATATTCAGTGAAATTGATTTTAACGGCTTCTTAAGCCGAAATTAACTCGCGCAGATAATAAGTTATTAAAAAATAAATCTCAGATGCACAAGAATATTTTATGGAAAAAACGTTAGGTTTCGCTAGCAGCGCATCGCCAAACAAATGTTTAAATAATGTAAGAGTATGACAAAAAAATTGTAGTCTTGATTAATTTGATAGTATTTATAAATAAATCAGCTTCACGCTGTATCCCGCACAAAGCAGGGTAGGCAGAGGTAACCTAGTGTTAAGACACTCCGTTCCACACTTTCTGCCGAATTCTGGAGGCATTGCGTGTTGAGTGGCAGAACTCAACGCCGCGCTTAACCTCGACACCAGAGCGAAGAAATGGAAATATACATTTAAGTAAATATTTCATCTCCTCGAGTGGGGATCGAACCCACAACCAGTCGGTTGTACAGTCACACCTCGTACCGCTGCGCCACGACTGGCCTCAAGATAGAAGACTGGTCTTTATAAATAATATAAATAGTAACAAAGATTATTGTAGCGATGCGAATCGTGGCGCCGCAGGGGCACAAAGTGTGACTGTAAACGCGACTGGTTGTGGGTTCAATATCCAGATGAAGAAATTAAATATTAATTAAATTTATATTTCCATTTCTTCGATCTGGTGTTGAGGCAAAACGCGTCATTGAGTTCCGCCACTCAACACGCAATGCCTCCAGAATTCGGCGGAAGATAGTAAATAGTGTCTTAACACTAGGTACCCAGTGCCTACCCTGCTGTGTGCGGGATACAGCGTGAAGTGGTTTCTTTTTTTATTATTGACGTTATTTAAATCACATAAGTTTATTTATGAATACAGTGGATTATTGAGTGTTTATATTGTAAACATCTTATCTTATCAGTGCTAAAGGGAAACCAGCTGATAACAATTATGTTATTGACTCATAGCTTCCTTGTGATGTTATAACCATATTCACAGAGTTCACAGAGATATAATTACAATTAAATAATTTGTACTCTTAATATTTTTAGGTTAATAATAGTCACAGTAAAATAAATAAATAAAAAATATTCAGCTTTATATTGCCTATAGGTAGGTAGAGAGAATCTAGTGGTCAATTTATATGATATCGAGACATTTTGTGCTGAATACCACAACTCAATGTTTTGTCTTGCCAGAGCAGAGAAGCAGAAATAATTCATAACTTTAAGTGGGAATGAAATCCAGGACCAGTATATACAATAAAATTCTATTCCACTTTTCTGATGAAAAACATTAAATGTAAATATGTTTCTAAAGTGTTAATAATTAAAACATTTTATATTCAATTTTAGATATATAATAATTTAGTTTACCAAATAATATAAATAGTTTGTACTGACATTATTGTTACTTATTACTAATCTCAGTAACTACAGTTTAGAATTGTAATCTGTAGGATAAATTACAACACTTTAATCAGTTTGATGAACCCACTGTAACTGAAGTTGGTCACTCTTAGTTGTCTCCATTTGACCACAGGGGTAAGATGCAAATGAGGGCAAGTAATATATAAAATTATAAAAAATGTATAACCATTACCTCAACTTCCAATCAATTTCACCATCCAATTGATCTGTTCTTATAAAAACAGTTCCCATAGTTTCATTAGTTCTTAATAAAATCATATCAGCAGGTACTCTTTGCCCTTTATGCAACATTACTATGTCTCCAACTCTTAAGGCTGATGCGGATGCATATTCAGTGATGAATGGTTTATATCCTTGTATGGAAGAGTCTAGAACTATTCTTTCATAGCGTTGTCTGTTCACTTCTTTGTCTCGTCTATAAATTATAATATAAATAAATGACATTGCATTGCATAAAATCTATAATTTACGTAATAATAATAAGCATACTGCTCTTTACTATAGAATATATAAAATTGTCAATATTATTTTAATAATGTAGTAATAAATTATATCCAATTTAAAGTTAAACAAATCAATAATTTTATGCAAATGAATTTAATTAATTTGTATAATTTAAATAATATTTTTTTAAAAGCAAAAAAATGATTTAAAAAGAATGCAGTTCAGTACAGAATACATTTTTTTTTGTTTTCTAAATATATATTTTTATATATTGCTTCATTTATAAAGAATATACTACCTATATCTTCTGAAGTCATCAACAGCTTCCCTAAATAATGTCACAGCCAATACAAAACATAGTGGGCCCCAATATGTATATAAATAACCAATTCTTATACTTGGTATAAATTGACTGAGAGCCATAACCAAGAAGTAAAGATTAAGGAAAAATCTAAACTGCTCATATAATACAAGTGGCAGGAATGTGATGATGTTGTATTTCTAAAAGAAGGAAGAAAAATATATTACAATACTAAATAAATTACAATAACAAAATGTGTATGTACATTATACTTTCAAACTGGACTTATAATTATTATAAGTTATTATATTATTATGTATAAATACAAATTTATACTAATTATGATCCTTGATTATACATCCCAATTAGAATATATTAATTCAATTTCATAACATCAATTACATAAAACAAAATATGTTAAGTAATGTTAATATTTAACTTAACAATTAGAAGCACGCTTCTAAATAACTTTTCCAACTATTTTAATACGTGATTGAATGAGGTCAAGCTCACCTGATTACAAACATAGTTGGGCGGAAATTCATCTTCAGGTAATTGACCCAAATATATTACTCTCGAATGGAGCACACGCTTTCGAAACCATGGAAAATTCCAACTATAAAACAATATTAAACATTAGTAAACAATGAAGCTATTGAGAACAAAAACAAAACAAAGCTAAACATACCCTGACCATATTGATTTCTTAGGCCGAGTCAAAAGCGGCGTAGTCTCCATATTTAAATATAATCAGTTAGTTTATGTGATATTGAAATATAACATTATACTCGTTTATTGTTATATATTTTTGAATAATAATCAATTTGAGACGTAAAAACACTGCTACTTGCTAACACATTATTTGACGTGAGACAACTCTACAGAGCACAGCTGATAAATATCATAAATATGAAATTATTTATGACATCTACTATCTTTGAAATTTAATATTTAACGTGAAGTATTTATTTTGATACATATTGCAATAAAACTATCTAATATTGTGTAACAATAATAAATAATAAAAAAAGAAACGGTCTATTTCTTAATCATATATGTTTATATTACGTACTCTTATAAGAATCCACTAGTTTATAATTATGCAACATTGACTGAAAATCTTTAATATTTATTAAGCCTTGCCTTGCAAGTTTATGAATTGACAAATGTATATTCTTACGTTCAAATTACTTATTTTGTATTACATGATCAGTGAATCATTTTATAAAATAAAAAAAACAGCTTCTTGCTGTAACCCGTACACAACACACTCGAGTGTGGATTCGACCCACAACCATTCGGTTTAAAGTCATATTTTATGTCCCTGCGCCACGACTGGCCTCTAAATAGTTTTATTAACCAATGATTTTTCTTTTAAACAATCTAAAGTAAAAATCAGTAAGTAAAAATCAAATCTAAGAACAATCGAACATATTTTACTGGTAGCACTTCATAATATATTGTTACATTTTGGATACAACTATTCTAGTACTGGTAACATTGCGAAGGTAAATAAATATGGCGTAAAACGGGGATTGGGTGTGTGAAGTGTTTTTGTTGAAGTATTTAAGAAAATACGAACGCTCATTGTGTAGCCCTTAAATTTAACGTATGAAATATAATTTGTTAATAAAGAGACTTTATAGTGATTTAGTTTTTCGAAAAGTGGCGGTGCATCACATGACAAATCAGATCAATGACTCCAGTGATGGTTGACAGTCGGGAACTCGGGAGTCGGGACTTCGATGCGTCGACGACTCTCTCATTTATTCGCGGGTGTTAGAAAGTAAGGAAAGATATGTTTTTATAAATATAATATATTTAATTGTGATATTGCGTGTGTAAATTGTGCGATTTGCTATTTATTATAAAATGTGTGCTGTAGTTTGCGTAATTAAATTTGCAAAGGGTTCTTATTAGATTGTAAAGCGGCGCGGACCGCGGCGGAGGTCGCGCCGAGTTGTCTCTGTCGGTCGGCCCGGCAGGCGGGCGCACCTCCGTTTGACCTATTTTCTGGTTATTGCATTGAGGCTACTATTTATGTCTGGGGGTGCGATGTAGGCCGCCGGTGTTGCACCCCGTATGCAGTATAATTTAATTTATTTCATTCTTTAATAGAGATTGATTTAATTTTCTTAACGATAAAGAAATATTATAGTCATTTGTGTATTAAGAATGTTATAAGATGTGATGGTTAACCCAATGAAATAAAAGCAAGGTAAATGATTCTATTTCTTAATTTCTATGGAAAACACTTATTTTGTACCAATCTGTACTTTAATTATTTCAGTTTACTAACTCTAAAATTATATATTAACAACATTATACGGAAACTTGTAATGGGAATAAGTAGTTAGTGTTTTCATAGTTTAATGAACCTTTATATATTCTGATGAGTTCGTTAGTTACCTATTGCTGGTCAAATATTTGCATTATTATATGCTAGCAATTAATAATAATAGTATTTTTTTTAAGATATTTCACTTGTAATTAAAAAAAATATTTATATTAAATATAATAAAGCATTAGCCTGTTTTTGCTTCTATATATATCTATATTGGATATTTGATATTAATTGGAATATTGATGATTTCTGTGCAATGATTGAAAATAATTTTTAATTAGCTTTTTGACTTATTTTTTGCATTATACAAAATAATAAAATTATTTTCCCAAATTTTCCCTGGGGTTAAACCATCAATCCTTATATTTAGACATACAGTCAGACACTGGCCCTTTGCCACTTCGTGGTCCATAGTCTAGCTAAATTCTTCAAGCAATAATTTTTTTCAATGAAATTAAATTTAAATTGTCCCAACTATTAATCTAGGGCCTGATCCTTGCATTTTAGTTTTTTTAATTCATGTATAGTGTGGTCAATGAGTTGGACCAGCACTGAGGTTAGTTCTGATAACCTAACTTCAAGGCCAAGGGATTAGCACTTTGGCTATACTATATCAATTATTAATATAAACCAGTGGTCAAAAGCTTGAGACCACTATAAAAAACAAATAAAATGTATATATTCAAAATTTTATGAAAATCATTATTTATTTTTATTATTTATTTACATACAAGATTTAAAATAAAAAAAATGACATGAAGTTTTGACAAATACAATGTCTAAAAACACACACAGACACACACACAACCTCTTGTGTGTGTGTTTTCTTACTTCTTAGTCATAAAATGCAAAGGATTATTTTAAACCCTTGTAAAACAACAGATTTAACAGATTTTTCATAAAAATAATCCTTAACACTTTATCACCTGTTTTTACAATCTTCACATGTAAGCAAATAATTTGTTTATAGCTGAAGAAGGACATTGTGCCCAAATGTTTCGGTCAAATTTTGCCCTACAAAACCTCTAAAGGGTGAAGATTGGGGCTTTGGATTGATTGATTGATAGATCTTATAAGAAAATAAATCATTTGACAATTAACTTTAGTTTAGAAGAAATAAAACTTTTCTCCAAAAATACTATATACTTCATTACTGCCCTTTTTTCATAATTACTTTAATATGGAATTAAAGTCTCATTGCCTGGAAAACAACTCCAGGCGAGACCAGTAACACGATCAAGCAACTTGATGTCTCGCAATCGTCTTTTCACAGTCTACTGTGAAAAGATGACAGTGTCTACAGTGACACAGAATTTTCCTGTGATTTATTGACTTCAAAACAAATTTCTAGGGCTGTTAACCATACCGCAATAAATTTGACTTCCCTAGAAGTTGTAGAGTTAACAAGTATTACATGTTTTTGTTTAATTGAAAATTCTCATTCTAAAGTCATAATGAAAATAAGAAATTACTTGCTTTTTAGGGTTCCACAACTTTTAGGAAGGAAACCCTTATAAGATTACTTTGTTGTCTGTCTGTCTGTCAAGAGCCTTTATTTCAGGAACGCTTGAGAGATATCGAATTGAAATTTAAACCATATATTCAGATCTACGGACCCATAGTTGTCATTTATGTACTTAAAAAAAAGATATGGACATATTGAAAAAAAAAACGCGTATATCGATACTATAAAATTAATAAAAATGATGAATGACCTAGAATTATGAAATTTGCAGCTAGCATCTACAGGTACTACTAGTTCAGGAAAAAATGTAAAAACTATAGCATTTCTTGTTAAATCCAAAAAAAATAAAGGGGTGCAAAATTTGGTATTAAAGCTGCTTGTTCAAGTGAGGTATCAGATGAAAGGGCTCTGGCTAAACTAAGCTTGAATTTCAGGAAAAGCCCGAGACCTCCAATTTTTGTGCGGAACCCTCGGTGAGCGACTCGCGATTGACTGATTTTTTTTTTCATTTAACGTCGAAAATTTTTTTATCACCACTTCCCTCAATTTAAAAACAAAAATGGTTCCTTAGACTTGAGAGGAATCGGCGCAAGGAACTCGAGGGACTTTTTTAACATGAAATAATGCCATAATATGGAGACATCCGTTTTTCTTACTGTCATCAATCACTTAAAATTAATGAAGTAACGTTTTGTTCCAGAAGTAGCTGTCCACTGCACAAACAATGGGTGCGAGTATAATGTGTTCCGTGAGTGACAGAACTTCGATATGATGGAGACGGAGCTTCCGCCCGGCAGTTGCAATTCCACCGGCCACCTGTCCACCATTGGATGGACTTTGCCAGGTATTTGGTTTTGTTTAATGTAATGTCAAGACACTCTTTTTTTATTTTTTGTAACAGTTTTAAGAGATATCGCGTGGCGAACGGCTAAAAACGCCGCGATTTATCTTGTTTGACTAAGTAAATCAAAATAATACTTATTTTAGAAAACGTAGTATAAATTTTTTTATACGTTTTCTAAAATAAGTATTCTTCTTTCCTAAGTGTGGAATAACACTTTAAAAATGTTAAAAGTAAATGAAAATAACTTTAAAATTAGAACACTTCAAGCAGTGATACAACCCATGATCATCTCGTTTGTAGTCAGGTTTTTCTCAAGCTAGATAGTTTCAGTCATCACTTATACTGTTCAGTACTGATCAATTAAATTATCTAACAGATTTCAATAGGTGTGGGTAAAATTCTGCTGCTACTACTGTTACTGTTTCATGCAAAAAATCAAATCAGCTTCACGCTGTATCCCGCACACAGCAGGGTAGGCAGAGGGAACCTACTGTTAAGAGACTCCGTTCCTCACTTTCTGCCGAATTCTGGAGGCATTGCGTGTTGAGTGGCAGAACTCAACGCCGCGCTTAGCCTCGACACCAGAGAGAAGAAATGGAAATATAAATTTAAGTAAATATTTCATCTCCTCGAGTGGGGATCGAACCCACAACCAATCGGTTTTACAGTCACACTATAATGTTTAGCATGCGAGTAGAAAACTAAAATATAATAAAATATATTATTCATTAGTTTTTGTCTGTGTATATATTATAGTTATTTTAAAGCGCATCGCAATCGTTATAGTTAGAAAACTGTCGGTTCTAAAAGGTAAAATGCTATACATAGATATAATGTCAGAGTATACAGTAATGTCATGTTTATAAATAATTATTATAAATCATAATATGCATTTAACGTATATGAAATGATAATAATAAGGTACTTTGTGTGTAGTATATAAATATCGTTCAAACTTTAATAAGGTTACATTTAAAAGTCTTTTATTTTTAATTTTTTTTTAAATATTTTATATCATATTCGAAAGACACTATTTCACTAACTTTGTGGTGAAAGTATCATAATATATTATTAATAATAGAATTTTCGAGAAATTCTCTCTTAATGTTTCTTTACTCTCCCTAACCTACTTAGTACCTATATACCTAAACCCCATGGTATGGTTACAACTTTCCAAATCCAGTAGTTTCGTCTTTAATATGTCTGTCAGTCACTTATATTATTTTATATGTATTAATATACTAAAGATTCATTTACGACTTCGTTCGCTTAATAGTGATATAATTTTTCGAACCACTAAAATAATAAAAAAATGTAAAAAGAAATTACAATAGTGAAAACTACACAGTACAGACAGCTATCAATTTTATTTTTATTAGATATATAGTATAGATAGAAGTGTAGTAAGGTGACAGATAGATTAAGTAGTCACTAGTAATTACTCTAAGTGGGTGACGTACATTACAAACATGCTTTTCTTTTTATATTTTTATTTCTCAAATGAAATTTGTAAATGTATAGAATATTTTTTTACCTTCAACTAATCTCGTCGTCTCCACTCTCCGTCTATTGGGAAACAAGTAGTATTTTTTATAATGTCAAAAAGTAATTAAAAAAAAAAATCCCCGCAATTACGGAGCATAATTAACTAATATAGTTAAAAAAACCAGACCAGTTGACGCCAGGAAGGCGCAGGGGCAATGCGTGTGAATGTAAACGCGACAGATTGTGGGTTTGATTCATTTTCATTTTCTCGGTCTGGTACCAAGTCACGGCGCGACGTTGAGCTCCGACACTCAATTCCACCAGAATTTTGCGGCAAGCGAGGAAACACTAGGTTCCCTCTGCCTACCCTACTATATGCGAGTTACAGCGTGAAGCTGAAAAAAAAATTTAAAAAAAAACAATAAAAAAGAATCATTTAACTTTCTTGCAGGCTTAAACTCATATTGATCGTGAGATTATATGACTTTAAATAATTCTGATTTCAACGATCAATCATGATAAGAGCTGTACAAACGGGAGAGATTCCAACTAATGTACCTAATAAATATTTTTTCTACGTTTCACCTTAATCTTTAGCATTTTTTAGCCTCATGCTATTTCCCGCATATAGTAGGGTAGGCAGAGGGAACCTAGTGTTAAGATACTCCGGTCTCCATTTTATGTCGAATTCTGAAGGATTTGCCTTGGCACCAGAGGGAAGAAATTAAAATATTAAATATTTCATTTCGTCGGGTGGGAATCGAACCCACAACCAGTCGCGTGCACACTCACACGCTTTTTCCCCGGCGCCATTACTGGCCTCATTCCCAATATTTAGAATTATATGCAATATTCTAATCTTATTAAGCACTCGTGTCTATTTGACTGATTTGTGTTAAGCTGCGTGTGGCCTATAGCTTGGAATACATTGTTGTTGGTTACTTTTATTATCTCGTTTTGTTTATCCAAACTTCTCGGAATACACAGTACGGTAGGACTGGTAAAGGGGATAAATAAATAAACATTAATTGAACGTAAGCTAAAAGTTGTACAACTTATAGTTTATAGCATGATCCAAAATTATTCACAACTTCTCGGTGCATCCCGCGCACATCAGGGTAGGCAGAGGGAACCTAGTGTTAAGACACTCCGTTCCCCACTTTCTGCCGAATTCTGGAGGCATTGCGTGTTGAGTGGCAGAACTCAACGCCGCGCTTAACCTCGACACCAGAGCGAGGAAATGGAAATATAAATTTAAGTAAATATTTCATCTCCTCGAATGGAGATCAAACCCACAACCAGTCGATTTTTAGTAACACTTTGTGCCTCTGCGCCATGACTGGCCTAATATATTTATATAAATTATAAATGTTATAAACGTTCGTCCATCAATACAAATGATTTTAATACTGCGGCTTCCATGGCTTTGTTATTGCACACGTCGATGACCACAACTCATCGAGAACACTAATGATTCATTATTTCTCAATGCTATTTATTTACAAGACCAGTTAGTTATTAATCGTATGTTCAGTTATTGTGAATATTGTGGTGTAATTTACAGGATTTTTTTTTATTTTGCCTTATATGTTATATTTGTGTAACTACTGTACTGACATGTATAGAGAAACTTGTCAGTCTTGTTAGTTGCACGCATCACAGTAATATATTCAGTAAAGAAATGGTTTTGAAGTGAAAACTATTTGAACACGTCCTGTGAGTCATTATTTATTTCTTTTTACGTTTTTGTTTATTACAGCTTCACGCTGTATCCCGCATTTAGCAGGGTAGGCAGAAGGAGACCAGTGTTAAGACTCTCCGCTCCCCATTTTCCGCGAATTCTTTGTTGCTCTTTGTCCTTAACATACCAAGGCGAAGAAATGAAAATATTAATGATTTTAAATGAATAATGATATTAAATATTTATTTTTCTCGATTGGGAATCGAACCCCGAACAATGGCTTCATTTCTTCTTCTTTCACTTCTTTCCCTTCTACTTAAAGGAAGTACTTTCAAGAATTAAATAAATAAACTTTTTTTTTTATTTAGTGCTAGAAATATTACTTTTTCAACACACCATCTCAGATAAGGAGTTTATTCATGTCTAAAAATTCCTCTCTCTCTGATAAATTAAACATGCGTCATGTAATTTGTTGATAAGAGCCGAGCTATTTCGATGTTATTATAAGAATTCCTTGGAATTCTAGGTTACAGGGTAAAAGGAAGTCGATTTGGTATTCCCTGTTTTGTCGTTAAAAATACACATGCAATAAAATATATTCCAAAAAGTAAATACATGCAATTTCAATTTAAAAAAATATTGATTTGATGTGACTGGAAAGCGAGGGTTGTGGGTTCAATTTCCATTCAGGGAAATGAAATGTTATTTATTAATATATTCATTCTTTCGCTCTGGTATCAAGACAAAAGCACAGTGTTGAGTTCCGCCACTCATTGCGCATTGCCTCAAATTCAAAGTGGGGAACGGAGTGTCTTAACTACTAGGTTCCCTCTGCCTACCATGCTTTATACGGTATACAGCGCGAAGCTGAAAAAAAGGATGTATTGTGAAATGCGCAAATGACCATCACGTTTTGGTGACCTATCAAGATAAATATGTGTCTATAAGAATATTTTAAATTAGATTTAATGAGCAACTGTTGATTTTCATTTTTTTATGCCGGAAAGTCAACCTTTTTATATAATAAGACTTAAAAGTCATAATATCAGTTATGACTGTCTCTTCTAAGATTTAAAAATGTTGTGTCTTTAATTTAAAAAGTATTGAACTGTAGTGAAATTCGAAATTTAAATATGAACGTAGTTTTTGAGTATTGCGACTCTTCTTAAAATAAGGTTCAATCAAAGTATTCATCGTATTGCGACTATTAGGTAAAATGCTAGCAGGCCTATAAAGATCTTTAAAGTGGAGTTTCTCATAACTATAAGTAAAGTATGGAAGTACCTTCATAAAATGAAAACAAAAAGGATTTTTGCTTACATTGTATCAAAACTTTTTGTTTTTTCTAACCAACTATTGTGGTATTCCTTTTTAAATTAATTAAAAATTTGAATTAAATTAAATCAGCTTCACGCTGTATCCCGCACACAGCAGGGTAGGCAGAGGGAACTTAGTGTTAAAACACTCCGTCCCCCACTTTCCGCGAAATTCTGGAGGCAATGTGTGTTGAGTGGCGGAACTCAACGCCTCGCTTTTGCGTCAACGCCAGAGCAAACAAATGAAAATATAAATGTCATTTCTTTCAGTGAGGAGCGAATTCTTTGTACCTTAGTGATTTTTTTTTACTTTGCTTAAGAGAATCTGTACAGTGAGGCAACCTACAACTTCTCTTCACTTGTTAACATAGCAATCGATGTGACGTTTATAGAATTCCAACCACAAACAAATGTTTCGTGTGGTTAGAATAACATACCGGTCTACGATACACCATTTATGTAGGTATATCATGGAAAAAATATATCTTAGGAGATAACGGGGAAATTCAGTATGTATGTACTGCTTGTGATAGAAGTTTTGTTTATAAATAGCATTTTCTCTCAACTGTTTATGCTAATATTTTTTTGAAAGTGATAAGTTTGTTTGGTTGAACGCGTTAATCTCAAGAACTAATGGTTCGAATCTAAAAATTACAGAATATTTTTATATTGAATAGTCAATATGTCGAGAAAGACTAGGTAGACAATATTACCTACATCACCTTAATATATTCGATGTAACGTGACTGAACCTAGGAAAACTGAAGAAACCTAGTCTAGGGAGCCTAATGTTAAGATACTCCGTGCCCATTAAGACACTTTCGTTCCCCACTTTCCGCCGAATTCACGAGGCATTGCGTGTACTCAACACGCGGAACTCAATGCCGGTCTAGAGTGAAAATATTAAATATTGCATTTCCTCTAATGGAAATCGGACTAACCTGTCGCGTTCACAGTCACACGCATGTGCCCCAGTGTCACGACTGGCCTATGGTAGATAAAAGTGAGCAATTAATAAAGAATAACAATAAATTAACAATTCAACAAAGCATTTCTAACTAAAAATCCACACCAGGTCGTATGCACCACTCGGCGAGTACGCCAGCGGGCGTGGACGGCGGCGCGAGGACGCCTCCAGCCACGCCCAAGAAGGGCGGCAAGATGTTGGCTGTCCGTGTGCAGATGCTGGACGACTCCATATCCATGTTCCAGATACAGGTCAGTTGGCTTTTATGTTATAATATATACATATATAGTTGAAAACGTTACAGCAAAAAAAATATTATGTCTTACTTAGTCTTACTTGTAAAATAAGAAAAGTTGCCTTTATATTTTTTCATTGTTTTCACGTAAGACTTTAATAAGATTACAAACTGCGTAAAAAACCAAAGATACTTATGTGTGGTTGATTCTACGATTTTTCTTTTGACAAATAATACATGCTTAAAATAGAATGACATTTCTGCTTTGAAAGTCTTTTATATTTTTTATATATTCCGCATATCTTCTATATGCAGGCAATGAGAACCAGGGAACCTAGTGTTAGACACTCACACTCACATTTTATTTCCTCAACATGTGTTCTTCTTTCTATCAATCTTTCTTATTTGTATTTTAAAAGTAGGCGAGTCATTAAAAATTAGAAACTCCTCATAGATCGTGTATATAAAAGTTTGCAATATCTGCTGTAATGTAAAAAAAGTATAGCGAAGTTCTATCGGCATCCACGTAAAGTTTTATCAAGTGCATACAGAAACAACTAACTCGAATCGGAGCACTCTAGTTGATCGATTCTTGTGGTATTTTTTCCTAATAATATGTATGTAGAGTGACGAGGTGAATAAATAAATGACAAAGTTATTATCGCTTTTGGGTTTTATATAGATCATTGTATAGTCGTCTCTTTATCCAATTCCATTAATACGGCGTAAAGTCGAGTTTTTGGTGCTACACAAATATTTTTTTAGTAATAAAAAATATTTTTAAATAAATTTATTAAAAAACAGCATCTAAAAATTTAAAATATTTATAAAATCTACACCAAATTAGCCGCTAAAAGTTTTTTTAAAATATAAGTTGAATAAATATAGTCAAAATATGAAAAATAAAAAGTAATTATACGATACTGAAGAAAATTCTTTACAGTTGAAGATTGCACATGGCTATACTATATTATACTAGCTTCACGCTTTATCCCTAGCGAAGTAGGGGTAGTCTGAGAGAACGGAACGTCAAACGCTACGGATCTCTACGTACCTCTTTCGCCTCGTCCACTGTCATACGTGAAATGTCGTGTGAAAGAATAATGATCTATGAGATAATCAATAGGATGATCCTATGACGTCTCACAAAAATATCACAGCATAAAATATGCATTACTCTTAATTTTAAAATGTTTAACCTAATAGAGCATAAGTTGTTGATTTTTTTTATAATTTCTATACTATGCGGCGGACTGGATGAGAGTAGAACCATAAAGTAAATAATTATCTTTTAATAAATAGTATTTCCATCATATTTTGCGTTGCTATTTTTTTAGCTTCACAGAAAGTGGAGGCAACTTATGAACCTAGTGTTAAGACACTCAATTCCCATTAAGATACTTCCGTTCCCCATTTTCTCCCGAATTCTGGAAGTATTGAGTGTTGAGTGGTGGAACTCGATGCTGCGCTTTGGCTCGTTACCAGAGGGAAGAAATGAAAATATTAAATTCAGATCATCGAGCGGGAATCGAACCCACAACCTGTCCCATTTACAGACGCACGCTGTTTAAAAATATTTCTCCATGTTAATGGCAGTTGAAAAATTATAATAATATGTCAAAAGATCCGAGCTCCGAAGCCATACTCTGGAAATTATTAGACGTGCAAGTCACTAATTGCCTCCATCGGAAACTAATTACAGCTATTGTCTAACAGCCCACCCGCCAACTAACTATTTGTTGTTACTTTGGAATTTTTTAAAGGCCAAAATTTGTTCTCTAAATGAGAAGCTAACAATGTACTATTTTTTTTCTGTAAAAATAAATAAATAAATCATCAATCGTTGAGTTCTGCCACTCAACACGCAATGCCTCCAGAATTCGGCAGAAAGTGGGGAACGGAGTGTCTTTACACTAGGTAGAGGTACCTACCCTGCTGTGTGCGGGATATAGCGTGAAACTGATTTATTCATTTTTTTTCTGTACCTTCACTTTTTTAAATATCTATCGATTTAAAAGTTTCTAAATAAAACATACTGGTAGTATGTTTTCTTAGTATCTTTTCATAGTAGTCACGTGTGGTTTACACTACTCGCTGTAATGATTTCCACGATTCCATTTATGTTCACCTAATAGTAAAAGTGAATGAGCTTAATATGTGGATTTAAAGGGAAACTAACGAGCATGCAAATAATCTAAATATATATTAAGGATAATTGGTACTTCTGAGAATTTAATTATTATAAAGGCAAAATGAAAGGTAAAATAAAATAAAATACATTCTAAAAATCGGTTCGCCCAGTTAAAAGGTCTGAGGCAACAAACATGAAAAATTTAGTCAAAATGAGAACCTCCTCTTCTTATAGAAGTCGATTAAAAAAAAATTAAACCAAACGGTAAAAAGTTGCTGGTCTAAGCTAGTTTTAACTTAGAGATGGATTGCCAAACTGCAAACCAGTAGACGAGATAGTTACAAAACTTTTTCTTAGCTAAATAACGAAGATTTATTTTGCACAGAGTTTCAAGTTGGTAAATATTATGTCACATCAAATTCAATGAAAATACGTTAAATGTCAGTTCTATTGGTTTATTAAATTTTTATTATATTGATTTGATTTCTAATTGTAGCTTTTGAATTTTATTGAGATTGTTTGCTTTGTTTTTCTTTGCTGTATGCTTTAAAATGGACTTTTATTGCAAAATTTAAGTTAAAACTTAAAGTAATTTAAGTTACTTTATAGTGTTGCAGTTATTAAGATGTGTCATACTTTATATAATTACTTTATATTCGAAATCCACTTGAAGGAATTCATAATGTGATGATTCTCTTGTCAGGTTAAACAAAACTCGGACGTTGGTCTCTCATCAAATAATCTTCAGTCTTGAGAAGTGAAGATCTGAACTATATTTTTATTAGACATTCTTTGATTGTATGATCTTGACGTAAAAATGGTTTAAGGTAATTAAAATGAAAAATATATATATATATATATATATGAATATGCATTAATAAATATTTATTTATTTTCTTACGTACGAATAAATATTATTAACTAATGTAATATAATTGTTTAAATGTGCGATAACATTATGTTTCAGTGCAGACACAACTTTATAGTTTCCACTTTCCTTATTAAAGAAAGTTATTTTTGCTCAGAATTTAATTCCGACCGTAAAAATTCAATTTCTTATAAGTACAATAGGTTTCATTCATCTCTTCGTCTCCAAGGAAAGTTAGAAACTCCTTTTTGGAATCTTCTCATTGTTAAATGGCCCGTCTTATCTACGTACCAGTAGACACACCGCGTCGTAGATTGTTACTAACCATTTACATTTTGGTACAAATATATTTTAGCCAAATTTAATTAAATAAATCAAAATAAATCAGCTTTACGCTGTATCCCGCACACAGCAGGGTAGGCAGAGGGAACCTAGTGTTAAGACACTCCGTTCGCCACTTTCTGCCGAGTTTTGGAGGCATTGCGTGTTGAGTGGCAGATCTCAACGCCGCGCTTTGCCTCGACACCAGAGCGAAGAAACGGAAATATAAATGTAAATAAATATTTTATCTCCTCGAGTGGGGATCGACCCCACAACCAGTCGGTTTTATAGTAACAATGTGTGCCCCTGCGCCACGACTGGCCAAAATTACGTTCATTTTATTTAATGTAAGACATGCAATACCTTATAATTCATTAATAAATTTATTAAGTTGCTCTTTCGGACCTTCCAGTATTATAAGCACGAACATCCCTAGAAGAGAATTAAAAGTCACGAAAATTTTATTTTAGTCAGATATATGCCATAAAACCGACATGGTGACATGACATATAGAAACTACTCAGATAGTAAAGACGATCTTAGGCGGAAGACGGATGTTTCAATATGTTTTAGGTACTGAAAAGTGCTCATTCGATGGATATCTTGGATCGAAGTATGTCGTTGATAGTCGTTATAGGCCATTCAATGTACCCATAAGTCTTAGAGAAAATGTCAATCGATGCTTGTAAATAGTTTAAAAAAGACTGTTTCAGATATGTCAAATTTCTCCTTCTTCTTTTCTTATGATTTAATGTTAAACATTGTCTAATTTTTTTTAACAGAACATAAATGGTTTTGTTATTTTTTTTTATAAAACTTCACGCTGTACGAAGTTTGCGTCGTTGTCAGAGCAAAAAAAAAACATTTGGGAATCAAACCGACAACCAGTCACACGTTTGTGCCACTACTGATTTTATAAATTAAAAAGTAAAAACAAAAATAGGTTCGTGTTAAGAGGTCGACATCGCTAGTCCATTAGTATATGAGAGTATTGGAGCTGACGGTCTCGTTTCAAATGCATCTTTCATTTCTTCTACGTTCCACGTGCACGAGGTGGTTGCTGTCGGGTTTCAGTGATTATGTGTGTCGATATCTATTTTTAGATTTATTTTTATCTAAAAATATCGATGCAAAGTTAGTGCTGTTTCTGCTAAGACACCTTTGATATATGTATATATTAGTTATTATATATATAATGGATCCGATTGAAGAAATAATTTGTTTTTAGTTTTTTCGCTACTCGAATGTAAAATTGAGAGATATTTAGAATAAATTACCTTTTTTCTTAAATATCGTGTGGAAATTGCTTGAAAATAATTATAAAAATTTTTTTAGGCTTTTCGATGTACGTTGAACATAGCGGGGTAGGCAGACTGAACTCCATTCCCTCCACTCCGCCACTTCCACTTCCACTTCTGCCGAATTCTTGAAGCATTGCGTGTTCAGTGGCGGAACTAAACGACATACTTTGTCTTGTTGCCTGGGGAAAAAAATGAAAATATTAAATATTTCATTCCCTCGTGTGGGAATCGAACCCACAGTCTGTTACATGTCATTCAAAGTGTTTTAAATTTTAAGAAAAAGTTTTTTCTCATTCACGGTGATGTTAGCATACATAGCATATACAAAGGTTCTGCAAATATAATAAAATAGTAAATATAAAGAAAGAAATCCATTCGATTTACCAACATGAAGAAAGAAATAAATGAAAAAAAAATAAATCTTTCATTTTCCCTGGAAAATCAAAGAAAATACCAGTTTAGCCTTTGTTTAGGTGTCAAATCACCTAACAGCAATATGTAGGTTTATGGACTTTTTTATGTACGTACTTCATACTACTACTACTACTACATATATAGTGAAGTACGTATTCGAGATGTATGTACGTCGGACTAAAATAGGGCGAAGCTTTTAACCCCAGAAGAAGGACTCGGTAGACGCGGTGCCGTTCCGCGCTCCCAAATCATTGAACCGCCTCGTATCGACGCGTTGGTGGTTATAGATCTTTGTTGATGCTAGGAGATTGTGTTAGATTATTTGATGTTTTTTTTATTTTTATATCGAATACACTTATTGATTGTTATGGTTTTTAAAAAAAAAATTAGGTATTTGTATATAAATATGTGTTGACGTCGCGACGTTGAGATCCGCCATTCAACACGCAATGCCTTGCAATTCAGCGGAAAGTGGGGAACCAAGTGTCTTAATGGAGTGTTTTAACACTAAGTTCTTAGGTTCCCTCTACCTACCCTGCTATGTTCAGTAGGGAGGATACAGCGTATAGCTGAAAAAATATAACAATTTATAAATTTGAATACAAAAAAATATATGCAGCAATATTGTTCGTAGCTTAGTTAATACCGTTATTTAGAGTTAGAAATGTTTATCATTCTGAGAGCAATTCAGTATGAAATGTTAACATACTTTATTATTTATTTAGTGCTTTAAATATTTTTAATAATATCACAATATGCTAAAATGTTTGGCGTAGTTATATATGAATTAGGTTGCGAGTAAATATTATGATTACGATTGCATTGTGGGCGAGTGAGGTGAACACCTGAGTGATGTCATGGACACCGATATGGTTTTATCTCGCTAAACAACCTACACTGTCTTGAATTTGGTCCCAGGTGGTAAACAGGTCCAACGGAGGTACCCAGAACAAAACATATTTTATTAAATTTTATAGTAACTTGCATTAAGAGTAAAATTTATGAGTTAAACCGTTTTCTCATCTTCAAGCAATATTTCTTACTAAATTCTCATTAAAGAGTAATTTACTCTTGCTATTAGGAAATTGAATTATTTGAATAATTTCATTACATAATATTCTTGTTACGAAATAAACGTTACGTTTACATAAGTTGGATTTGGTTTATGATAGTATAATTAATTTATGTGAACTTCCATACTTTAGTTAGCAAGGAGGTTCGCGACCTCGTGTTTCAAACTGCAATTAATAGACTAACTGTTAGTTTAATATGAAGAAATAGATATCTCGCTGGTACACGCTGTATACAGGTACACGCTGTATACAACTAACATGATTGGAAATATTACAATTAAATGTAGTATACGTCTCTACTACCTATCATACTAAAAAACATTATCACGTTGCATCATGCATAATCACCTAAATCTACTAACGTACATTTTACTAGCGTACATTGTACGATAGTAAAATGTACGCTACCTGCACATACATTAGAGGACTTCCAAATCCGTTCCAGACTAAGTATGGCCAAAGACTATAAACCTGGTTGAATATTGAACACGAGTTACGACACCCTTTGGCACTGTCACCATGCTATTATGTTCAGTTTCCCCTACAAACGTTTTTGTTTGACAATTTTGAGACACGATGCTAATTGAATTGCTTCTATGAATATTAATGTCTGACTGATTGGTGTTTCATGGAGGGTGCAGTTTGTAGCCATCTTAAAATATTACACCTTCAATTTAGGCATTACTGAAACACGAATAAGCTTTCAAGAGTAAGAAATATGTAGAAACTTTTCGATAAGTATCATTGTAGAGACTCACTCACAGGGCTTGTTGCGTAATATTTCTTCCTTTTTTAGCTTCACGCTGTTTACCGGAGGTAGGATGGTGTGCAGAAGAAGCCTAGTGTTAAACAACTCCTCTCCCCACTTTCCGCCGAATTTGGGAGGTGACGCGTGTTGCGTGACGGAACCCAACGCCGCGCTTTACTTCGACACCAGAGCAAAAAAAATAAAAATATTAATACATGTATCATTTCCTCGAGCGGGAGTCAAAATCGAATTCAACCTGTCGCGTTTTCAATTACACTGGCTGGCTTCTTCTATAACTTGCGTAACATAAGCACACAATTTTTCCTATCTATATCGGAGGTACTATCCATATGGAGAGAAAAATAAATTGAGATACCTATTTCTTCATATTAAACTAACAGTTAGTCTATTAATTGCAGTTTGAAACACGAGGTCGCGAACCTCCTTGCTCACTAAAGTATGGAAGTTCACATAAATTAATTATACTATCATAAACCAAACCCAACTTTGTAAACGTCTAAGATGGCAAAATTTCAAACATTAAAACTCAAATAAACAAACATTTTAAATTATTAACTTAATATTATTCATTTTTTATGTTCCTGCAATAAAAAAATCAAACCCAAGTACATATTCAATAACTTTTAGTATTGGCAGCAAATGGCATCCATACACACAACATACAATTTAAACTCTAAGCTCTGTTTGTACAGGCAAAATAGTTGATATGAATCAGCTTCACGCTGTATCCCGCACACATTAGGGTAGGCAGAGGGAACCTAGTGTTAAGACACTCCGTTCCCAACTTTCTGCCGAATTCTGGAGGCATTGCGTGTTGAGTGGCAGAACTCAACGCCGCGCTTAACCCCGACACCAGAGCGAAGAAATGGAAATATAAATAAATATTTTATCTTACCGAGTGGGGATCGAATCCACAACCTGTCGGTTTTACAGTCACACCTCGTGCCACTGCGCCACGTCTGGCCTCAATCAAATAGTTGATATAAATGTATACAGATATTTCTAAACAAGATATCTAACACGATATTTCTAAATAAAAGTATAAAAAAAATTACAGCATTGTATTAAGTAGTAATAAATTAAACTGATTAAAATTCTCAACTCCTCTCGAAACGTTCAAGTGCCCTTACTAGTTAGTATATCGACTGTCCGATTTCCACTGCCCACTTTAAACACTTCAGCTGCATTGCGGAATTAGCTTATTTTATACTGTTTCTATATAGTATGTATAGTTATTATAAATATATTATTAATTATAGTAATGAGAACTATGATTTATAAGAAAAAAAATCCACTTTCCACACTTTCTATAATATTTTAGGAAAAACTGTGGTAATCGTGTTATGGTGATATTCAAGGCTGTTATATAATTTTCATATTGGAATTGCAAAATCGAATATCACATTTTTACTGTAAGATCGAGAAATAGCTAAATTGTAACTAAATTAATTTCAATGTACTGACATTTTTCGTTATATTTTATATATTATCCTTTTCAATTTAAATTTATTTGAGTCTGACATGAGGTGCTTGCTATTAATATGTAAAGCTATTAAAGTGAATACAGCTAACGATTATAAATTTTATATTTTTAAACAAATGTCAAGATGGGATATAATTTGTTGAGCAACTTATAAATTTAACAACACACCAAAATATGACGCAGTTAAAAAGTGCTTAATTGTAAAGTAAGAGGTTCTTAATTTCTTATAGATTAGATTTTAATTTCTCTATCTAAAGAATACACAATAATTCAAAAATGGAAAACTAATATATTAATTAGATTATATCTTTCTAACTAGGCTTTCTTCTTTCATATAATATCTCGGGAATTTGGCGGAAAGTTTTTTGATGGGAAAAGGAGTCTTAAATCTCTGCTCTGTTATGTGCAGAATACAGCGTAAAGCTAAGAAACCTTGCTTTCTTCGCCGGCTCTTGTCAGCAGAGCTGCAATCTCAGCCGATGGCTTCATGTTAAATTGATGATTAAAAAATGCTTGCAAATTATTAATAATATTTTGTACTTTATAAAATCAACTCGCTTGACGTAGAAAGTGAGTGAAAATTATTTGCAATATATGTGTAGTTAAAATAATTAACTTCAAAAAAAATATTAGAAATTAAATCAGCTTCGCGCTGTATCCCGCACACAGCAGGGTAGGCAGAGGGAACCTAGTGTTAAGACACTCCGTTCCCCACCTTCCGCCGAGTTTTGGAGGCATTGCATGTTAAGTGGCGGAACTCAACGCCGCGCTTTGCCTCGACACCAGAGCGAAGAAATGAAAATATAAATATAAATAAATATGTCATTTCCTCGAGTGGGGATCGAACCCACAACCAGTCGATTTTACAGTCACACTTTGTGCCCCTGCGCCACCACTGGCCTCATAATTGACTTTACTTTTTTTAATAAAGCAAAATATTGTAAAAACATCGCAATACTAAAATATAGGTATTATGTGAATTAATAAGTAGCATTACAAAATAACGTCGGTTTCTACTTCGCCAAATTAGGAAATCAAGAAAGCAAAACATATTATTCCAGACATTCTAAACAGGCTTCAAACATCATTTAAAATATTATTTGCTACTACTACTACTGTTTTCTTAAGTGAAGGAAACCTCGAAAAACAAAGTATTAAAAGAAAATTGTTTATTATTCAAACTTTGGTTAGTATACCTACCTATAGAAAGATATATTTAAGAAACATAAAACTAGGTGTTACCTCGATTATATTATAAATATTAAATATTTCATTTCTTCGAATGGAACCCACAATCTGTAGCGTTTACACACGCGATATTCACACGCTTGGGCCTTTGCGCCACGACTGGCCTCAAAAAAAAATCAAACCTTATTATCCAAAATTATAACTTAACTACAACATATTTAGTAGCTGATTCATATCAACTATTTTGCCTGTACAAACAGAGCTTAGAGTTTGAATTGTATGTTGTGTGTATGGATGCCATTTGCTGCCAATACTAAAAGTTATTGAATATGTGCTTGGGTTTGATTTTTTTATTGCAGGAACATAAAAAATGAATAATATTAAGTTAATAATTTAAAATGTGTGTTTATTTGAGTTCTAATGTTTGACATTTTCTAATGTTCTAACGTTTTCGCATCAAAAATAAGCATAAATATTCAAACGTAATATAAGAAAATGAATCAATATTGTGTATTAAAACGATCATAAAAAAATTATGATTTCGTAAGAACTAATAATAGAATTAGTTAATATATATTTTTTGTTATCCTACGTTAATAATATCAACAGTATATTAATTAATATTTTTCATATTAAAATCATATATTCATCATTTTTATGGTACATTTTTATGTGACACTATCTATTGACTATAAAAAACAAACATGTATCGGAATCACTTTCGCTTTAAAACATATTTTTCACCTGCAACAAATCTATTCCCATAAATATATCAACTCATAACATCCAATACTTTAAATATAAAATTCAAAGTCAGTTCACCCAGACGAACTCAGGGCAATATTGAATATCTTCATTTATTCGCTGTAAAATAATCTTTTATTTATTTAAATAAATAAAAGAAACTAAGTTCACCCAAACGAGCTCGAGGCAATATTGAAACAAACAAAATCTCTGCAAAGATTGATCCGGCGCGAGCAGACTATTGGAAAAACCGTTGCGTCTGCACCAACCCTTATCAGACACAGCTGGCGGTCGGCCAGAACTTATCAAGAAAAAGGCTTAGGCGGCAGTTCTGATTGCCTCTATGGCTCTATTGTGCCCTCTGATGTGTCACTCGGTCAACTTTGTGGGCTGCAGTTTGGGCAACTTTATTAATTTTGTCTTTGTTTAATTGAGATTTAAGTCCTTTTTGGGATTATTTTATAAATAATTAATTTTATTTTATAAAGTTAACGTAGAGGTTTTCGTTTTAAATATTAAAAATAAGTAGCCTACTGTAATATATAATAATACAATTTGTTAAAAGAGTTGTCCGATTTTCATGGTGTAAAATTTGTATCATTACTTACAGTAGAGTCCATCGGCTCAAAGAGATTACTTCTGGCTATAAATCCTGGTTTCAGACCTTTCAGGCCTTTAAAACTAATTCCTAATCCTAGTTTCGGCAGATTTCGGTTATTATAGTCTTATATATTCTAGCTAATGTCCTCTTTAATAATCAAGGTGCAACGTTCTATTTCTACACCTAGCGATGTTACTTTAAATTGGAAAATAGAACGCATAGTTCTAACAATTTTTTTTGCTTGCAAAAATGCTCTCATGCGTATAAAGTTTCAAAGACGTAACTATCTCATTTAAATATAGATGATGGGGAAAAAAATCAAGAGGAGTGCGCCCTCGTTATCGCATTAATCATTTTTCTCGACACTGGGGTTGTAAAATGCAAGCGATAATATCTATTTAAGGAGTAGTTCGCCTTGGTCGAGTGTCACCTTTTTGACGTCAAAGAGAAGCCTCTACGTAAATAACCCGGGGTTAAAATAAACCGGGACGGCCTAATTGCTTACCATCACTTAATTCAGCTTTTATGTTCCAAAAAGGAACCGCAACTTTACATCAAAATGTGGGCCTTGCATTTTTACTGCAGATTTTGAAAATGTACCTATAGTTAATTGCTTTGCCTAAGTGAATCTTGTGGCAAATTCTTGATCATTTATTCAAATGCTAAGGCATCGTGTCGTGGTACAGACTCGTAGTCATGGTGGGCACGTGGTTTTCAAAAAAATATATACCTTCAAATATGTTGCATGGTTCGAATTAAGAAAACTATATTGTTTTATTATTTATCTGTAATAATCTGTTTTTTTTTTCATAATTTCATTTGCGCCACAAGCTATTAATTTTTACTGAATTGTTTATTTAGGTTAAGTATTTTCGCGAATGAAATACAAGAGTATCGTTATAATGCTAAATGATACACCTTATATATACGCTTTAATAAATGTTATAGTTCAAAATATAGCAGTTATGTACGAGTACTTTTTACGTACGTTTACCCGTTAAGGTCTTATTGACATTTTTTTAGCTTCACGCCGTATCTCGCACATAACAGAATTCTGGAGGCATTGCGTATTGAGTGACGGAACTCAACGCCGCGTGCCTTGACATCAGAGCGTGCGAGCGATTTCCTTTATTGAAAATTTGAAAGATTTCATTTCTTCGCGTGGGAATTGAACCCTCAACCCTGCCGCGTCAGTTAACGCATGTGCTCTTGGGCTACGATTGGCCTCCATGTTATTGAAATTAAAGGTGATATTTAGTTTATTGCCAGTCGTGGCGCTCCATTTCTTCGCTCTGGTGTTGAGGCAAAGCGCGGCATTGAGTTCTGCCACTTAACACGCAATGCCTCCAGAATTCGGCAGAAAGTGGGGAACGGAGTTTCTTACATTAAGTTCCCTCTGCCTACCCTGCTGTGTGCGGGATACACCGTGAAGCTGATAAAAAACAATTTAGATACCTAACCTTATGTTAAACCGCCAATCCGAAGACATTCTGAGTCTCCTATCATCTACATAAGAAGACCATGAATATAAAATAACATCAGTCTTCCTTTCACCAATTTACTTTTAACGACTTTATTTATATGACGCGTCCCCTCGTGAACGCTCCACCGGTCATTTGGTCGCTCTTTATCGATACGAATGCAGTGTTAATATTGTAGATACATAGGCAGGATTAGCTCAGCGACGTAATCGATTCTGAGCGGAGATTATTCGATTAAATAACTCAGGAGCTAATTGATTTGAGGACGCCTGATTGCGTTATATGAAGATGAGTCTGCTACATTATTAAATAATTTAATAAAATAAAACTGGGTAAGTGCGAGTCGGACTTACGTTATATACCGAGGGCTCCGTAGTAATTTCATGGTTGTATGAAAAGGGAAATTACATAAAAAATGACAAACCTAAATTTGCCGGCATATACATTCATTTTATATGAAATGAATTACAATTGCTACAACAATAACTTTCTAATTTTTTTTTCTATGAAATATCTACAATTTTTTCCTTTTTTTTTATTTTTTCTTTATTCGTACTGCAAGTTCTCACTTCTTGGAATATTTCAAAATAGTAGATCCACGGGAAGTACTATATAAGTCTTGATTACGTGGTGAACCTTATACAAATTGCAATACCACTGATGCAATATACGATTTGTATATTTGTAGCATTTGTATATTTTGATTGCGTAGACGGAGCTTGATTTTCGATGGACCGTGGTCTAGAATATCCCGGAAATTTTATATTAATTTCCGCTTGATAACTTCGCGCGATCTCGAGATAAATCTTGAAAAGGTCTTGATAGAAAGACAGACAGACAACAAAGTGATCCTATATGTATTCCGTTTTTTCATTATGTGGTACGGAATCCTAAAAATGGATAAATAACTATATTACTATGATATTAGATCTTTACATATATATACGCTATAAGATCTTAAATATATTTTTCTACAGCAAATGCGATTAATTAATTCTGGACTTCTTCTATATATTTTATACTCGTAACTCCTGTAATCGTATAGGTACCTCTGTGATGTACGCAGGCTGAAATTTAGCAATAAAGTACTGAAAGTAATATGAAATTCCGATCTAGCTTGTAGACGCTCGCGTCACACCCAGTAAAGGATAACAATTTGTTCTAAAGGACGTATAAAGACAATGTCACCCGGGAACCTAATATGTAATGGATGAGTTATGTCGCAAAGAGATGACAGGCATAATAATTAATATTGATTGTAGGTGTGTGTATAGAGGCCACTGTGTCGCAGTGGGACTGTGAACGTGATGGTTATAGGTTTGATCTCGACTCGGGGGAATTATTTTCGTTTTCCCGCTTCGGTAAGCGTACGTAATAATATGTTGAAATTGTAAAAAGTGAAGATCTAATCATGATACGAAGTTCAATTTCGCGTATCTGCTACAATTTTATATAAACATGGAAATAGATAAAAAATGTATAATGTATCATCAGCTTCACGCTATATCCTGCACACAGCATGGCAGGCAGAGGGAACCTAGTGTTATGACACTCCGTTCCCCACTTTCTGCCGTATTCTGGAGGCATTGCGTGTTGAGTGGCAGAACTCAACTCCGCGCTTTACCTTGACACCAAAGCGAAGAAATGGAAATATAAATTTAGGTAAATATTTCATCTCCTCGAGTGGGGATCGAACCCACAACCAGTCGGTTTTACAGTCACACCTCGTGCCGCTGCGCCACGACTGGCCCCAATGTATAATGTATATTTCTAGAAACTTCATTAATTTCATTAAAGAAAATTTGCTAATCTACTTTTTCTTCGTCTTCACAGCTTGTGTCATGAAACAAAGTAAATGACATTCTCGCTGATAGCGTTAGCTTTTGTAGAAGATTCTATTACGTCTAAGTTACACCTTAGTCGTAGAGTTATAAGTTTACGTCGTGTTCTAATAACGTATCTAGAGAGAGACGAGCGGCACTTGCTCCTATACAACCTACAACTTATGCTGAATCCCGTCCGAATCAATATCGAGGCAGCTGCTACCAAATATTATGTTTCAATTTGGATTTTTATCTAGTACTCTTAGAGGCAAGTCGTGGCGCAGCGGCACGAGGTGTGACTGTAAAACCGACTGGTTGTGGGTTCGATCCCCACTCGAGGAGATGAAATATTTATATAAATTTATATTTCCATTTCCGCGTCCGTTGAGTTCTGCCACTCAACACGCAAAGTCTCCAGAATTCGGCAGAGAAGTGGGCAACGAAGGGGCCCTGAAGACTAGATTCCCTCTGCCTACCCTGCTATATGCGGGATACGTGAAGCTGATTTGTTTTTTATTTTATCTAGTACTCTTGATGAATGTGTACATGATATTCTATAATAGTGAAGGTCAAGTATTTATTTATGGTTTTGTTATTTTTTTTTTAATGACGATTGGTATATTAGTGTGCTATTGTTTTCATTTGACAGATAAGCTTCTATTATTCGTATATATTTTTGTGATATACAATTGTAATAATCGTTATTCGATATAGCTATGATATAACTTCGTAAGGGGTTTTTATGTATAGCTCTATGCAATGACAATGTAAAAAAATATTTATAAGATGTATATAATATTTTTAACATTTTTACAGTGTTATTGCACACTTAGGAAAGAAAAATACTTGTTTAGAAAACGTATCAAAATTTGAACGTAGCGGGACTCGAGCCCTCACGCCATGGAAACCGACCGAGGCGCTCTGATCACTAAGCCATGTTCTCATCAAGCTATGTCGAAATTTTTATACGATTGTTACAACTTATTTATGTTGTTAAATAATTACACTTTAAAAATGTTAAAAATATTTCATAAATAGCATTCTCTCTTGCCAGACGATAATTCTTAGTAATCTTAGGGTAGCCGAAATTTGTAAAAATCTTTCTAAAGATGCTAACAACGTAAATACGTTGGTTTTTAGTATTGGTACCAGAGCGAAGAAATGAAAATATTAATAAATATAAATTCATTTCCTCGAGTAGGGATCGAAAATCCACTACCGTTACAGTCTGCGCCACGACATTTTAAACATCAACTTTAAAATTGAAATAAGGAAAATGAGATATTTAAAAATGCATATATGTTGGCTCGCCGTGTGATCCCGACCTAGAATAGGATCATCCTGGTACTGGTGGTGTCATAAAAGGCGACTAAAGTACGTGTGGTAGAGTCACGTCGCCAGCAATGGGAACACGCATGGGCAGACTCGCCCGGATCATTACCACCCCCGGCATTTAAAACCGGCGTGAAGTAGTGGCTTAATGCCACTGCGTTTCACATCAGGTAGTGCCGGGCTCCGGCGCTCAACTCACCTTAAAGGCCGGCAACGCACCTGTAACTCCTTTGGTGTTGCACGCGGTCGTGGGCGACGGATGATCACTTACCATCAGGTGACCCGTACGCTCGTTTGCCTTGTCTTTTCCATAAAAAAAAAGGTATTTTTATTATAGTTGTGTTATTGTATTAATCGATGTCAGTCAAGTGTTCATTCATAACCGCATACCGATTTTTAATTAGTAGATAGCCGACGCCGACATTCCAATTTGTATAACCAGATTGCAGAAAAATGTTTACTTTTGCGGAATAATAATAGCCTTCTATTTCTTGCTAAAAATATAAATAAAAAAATTGGTAAATTTTTATTCACGTATATATTTTTTACAAATAAAATAAAAATTAGTCAGTTGCGAATTGTACTCGCCCACCGAGTTAACGGAAATTACAACTTATGAAAGTGGACAAAAGCTTGCGGGCGCAATCATTTTTTAGGAAATTAAGTAGGGGAGAGGGGGGCACATTCGAAAGATTTTTAAACTTTGTATCATATCTAAAAAATCTACAGTTTTTAACTTCTTTGCTATTTCACAATGCTTAGTCCAACTATTGGGCCACACAATCGTAGCATCATATGTAGAAAAATATATAAGGTAAAGATGCAATATCAACTTTAGTAGCAGTAGTCAAATGTTTAAAGCTGCCCCCCTTGCGGGGTAGCTTTGAACATATATGGGGCAGTTTTGAACTATCATCGAATTCAATGAAATTAAAAGGCTTATCAAACTTTTAAGTAACTTTATTAATAAACTTAACATTAGAAACGATGGAGATCAAATATCAGTACCATGTTAACTTAAAAAAATAATATACCTAGTTTAATATTGCGATTGTACTAGTACTAGTGTTAAATAACTTTAATATTATTAATAGACTTTAAAAAACGAACAAACAAAAAGGTAGCTTTTGCTTCCTAGAAGTAATGAACATTATGGGATCAATCATAGAATAAATCTAATATTATGAAACTAAAACAAAATATTTTTTAAATAAACAGCTTACTACCCTAATTTGAACTAAGAAAATTTTAATTTAAAGGAAAACATGGTTATAGTATGTGACGTAACCAACAACTGAAATTGGGGGAAGTAAGAAATAAAAATCAGCTTCACGTTTTATACCGCACACAGCACAGTATCCAGAGGGAACCTAGTGTTAAGACACTCCGTTCCCCACTTTCTGCCGAATTCTGGAGGCATTGCGTGTTGAGTGGCAGAACTCAACTAAATAAATATAAATATATAATAAATTTAAGTAAATATTTCATCTCCTCGAGTGGAGATCGAACCCACAACCAGTCGGTTGTACAGTCACACTTCGTGCCGCTGCGCCGTGACTGGCCTCAAGTGTAGTCTACGTAAGACTTTTGAAAAACTAACGTAGCTCTTGTCCTCTTTCTCAAGAAAGAAAAAAAAATACAAGCTACTTTTTTATTATTCACAGATGATGAGACATTCGCTAAAACGAAGTCTCCAATATTTATTAAGTTGTAGTCTAATTCCATTTCGTAGTCTTCATACGCACAGATTTCAGTATCTTCATTCTCTTCACAGTAAATTGTCACTTCTTCTTCTAATTCCAAATGCATTTTTGAATCAGTTTCTTGTGAAGAAAAGTTAATTATAGTTTTGTTTTTCTTTCGCGGTATTTTTTTACATATAATAATATTCAAAACTGCCCCCTTTATTTTGTTCAAAGCTGCCTCAGTGGTAATTAAAAAATTACAAACGTTTTTTTTTCAAGTAAATGTTTAAAAATTGTAGTGATTTCTAGTTTATTGCATGATATATGAAACATTCTAACTAAAAGAGGAAAAAATAAAACCATATACCTTGAATTGAATCCCTACGATCCTTACGCGTTTATTTAAAAATGCATAAAATTTTACTCAAAATCAAACACTCCTCGTAACTCAACAACTGGTTCTCATATATCAGCGGTGACAAGTGACACGTGTGCAGATTGATGTTGTCACTACTCAAAAAAAATCTACCAAAATTTCTTTTTAAAATAGCTCTGTTAACACATATTTTCAAAGGTGCCCCTGTTCAAAGCTACCCCCCTCTCCCCTACTATTATATAATCAGCTCCACGCTGTATCCCGTTCACAGCAGGGTAGGCAGAGGGAATCTGGTGTTAAGACACTTCGTTCCCCAATTTTTTGCCTAATTCTGAGGGCATTGCGTGTCAATTCGCGGAACTCAACGCCGCGCTTTGCCTCGACACCCGAGCGAAGAAATAAAAATATAAATTTAAATAAATATTTCATTTCCTTCAACACTTACCTAGTCGATTTTACAGTCACATTTTGTGCTCCTGCGCCACGACTGGCCTCAAGTACTATAGTTATTATAAACTTATAATAGTGTTAATATTAAAGTGGACATTTCCAATTTTCGAATTTATTTCTTTATTAGTATTTGATTGCGTTAACTTTAGAAGCTTAATTTTTTTCTGTGCTCCGGCAAAGGGTTTTTACTTTTTGTGATATGGAACCCTAGAAGTTAGCTGCGCAACGACGGTCTGCAATTTGTGTTTGCCCATACTAATATTTTCGAAGTGCCTAATAAGATTTTATTTTGTTACAGTCCAAGGCACTAGGGCGTGTGTTGTTTGACCAAGTCTGTAGGCAGTTGCATCTTCTAGAAGCGGATTACTTCGGACTTGAATATCAGGATGCCAATGGAACTAAGGTAAATTCATTTATTTGTTTTACCGTCTCGCCGTATCCCATACACAATAGAGTATACAGAGGGTTACTTAGTGTTAAGACACTCCGTTTCCCATTTTCCGCCGCATTCTGGAGACATTGTGTGCTGAGTGGCGGAACTCAAAGACTTTGTCTCGACGCCAGAGCGAAGAAAATGAAAATATTAAATATTTTATTTTCTTGAGTGATAATCGAACCCACAACTTGTCGCATTTATTGTCACACTTTACATTTATATGTGCTTCTCCGTCACGACTGGCCTTCCCTATTCATTTCTATTTATTTCATATTATATAGGTTTAATTGTTAACAAATGACAATATATAATTTGCGTTCCGCAATTTGTTGTAGTTTTCTTTCTTTATTTTCAAGCTTTACGCTGTATCCCGGCACATAGCAGTGTAAGCAGAACCTGGGAACCTAGTATTCAGACACTCCGTTCCCATTAAGACATTTCCGTTCCCTACTTTACCGAGTTCTGAAGACATTGCATGCTAAGTGGCTTAACTCAACGTCGCACTTTGTCTCGTTACCAGATGGAGGAAATGAAACTATTAAAATGTTTATGTGGAAAATCTATTGTTTATATTTTAGCTTTTATACTTTATCTGATATATTATGAATGTACTGGGTATGTCTACAGGGTAACAAGCCATAAAAAAATTGTACGTCTGATAATGTTATTCTGTCTTTAGTGTGGAAAAATATTTTAAAAATGTTAAAAATATATTTTTAGTATTACTTTATAATAAAAAATTAATAATAATAATAATTAATTATTAATATATCCATTTCCACTATAGTATTGGCTGGACGTGGAAAAGCCGATGTGCAGGCAACTCGGGCTGTCCATGTTGGAGCCTACCTTGAGGTTTTGCGTGAAGTTCTATACTCCGGACCCGGCGCGCCTCGAGGAGGAGTTCACCAGGTACTTGTTCTGCTTGCAAGTGAAGAGGGATCTGGCGCAAGGATGCATACAGTGCAACGAGAACACGGCCGCTTTGATAGCCAGTTATATTGTGCAAGGTAAGGTGGTTTTTTTTTATTTGTTTTGTGTATTTCTTCATCTCAGTGACCCAGCTCTTAAAATCAGACTAAAACAAGTGTTTCTTTTTTGCAAATTTTGTTTTGATGATTCTTTTTATATGGATTTAGGACAGGTGATTTGGGCTAAAATTGGGAACATATAATACTGAACAAAGTAAATATGTTGAATTTTTACAAGTATAAAAGAAAATTAATAGTAGGATTGGAGTCTGTAACAACATTTAATGCGCGAATAATTTTGTGATCGTCAGTCGTTCCATTAATTTAAAAAAAAGCTAGATCAAGACTAATATGTTTAATTTACCCTACGTTCCTGCAATATTTTTAAAGTTCCTAAACACAACCAAAAATGTGGAGCACATCAAGTAGCGTTTATATATTTTTTCCTTTTTTAAATAACAGAAGAAAATCTACACCGAGATAGAAGTTTGTACACACCGATTACATTTTCGTTCTAAGTTTAGACGCTGTAGTCGAACTTTGCCTATTAAAAAGAAAGTAAGCCAGTGATAGACGAAGTTGTTTAGAAGCTGAATGTACATGTGATGGTTGTGGGTTTGATTCCCGGTTACAGAAACCGATACATTAAAAAAATATATTTTCCTCAGTTTTATAACATAAAGTGCAATATTCTGCTGTCCAACGTTTTTTTACTGGTTTTTTTTAAGAATAGATACTCAAATTGAAGTATTTTTTGTGGGCAGAACAAACCTAGTGTTAAGACACTCGGTTCCTCTGTTCCGTCCAATTTTCGAGACATTACGAACCCCGCGCTTTGTTACTAGAGCGAGGAAATTAAAATATTAAATAAAATTTAAAATGATTCAACATATTACGTTTTGCCATTATTATAGTAGTTTATTATGTGAAAAATAAAGAAAAAACACTAGCAGCACTTATTTTAGTACAATACACCTGTTACTTCGCCATATTCTAAGAATGGCTGTGCTAGAAACTGTTTATAAAAGCAAAAAGTATTCATATGGGATTTTCGCCGAGGGTAAGCTATTATGCGGATAAATTGAACGCGTAGACACTATTTCAGTGCTTATACGTATACGTGTACTACAATAGAGGTCGTTTGTTGTCCCACAGTAGTTGAACAGCCCAGCCAACTTAAACAAGCCATCTTGAACTTTTCTTATAAACAAACTTTGGGTATGGTTAAAGTTGTTGTTTTTGTTTGTATTCTAAACGCTATCCCGAACTACGTCCTTGTGATTTAGGATAATGATTGTATTGCTTGTATATTAGTAGTTACTAGCTGAAATTAAAAAAATAAATAAATCAGCTTCACGCTGTATCCCGTACACAGCAGGGTAGGCAGAGAGAACATAATGATAAGACACTCCCTTTCCCACTTTGTGCCGATTTTTTCGAGGCATTACGTGTTCAGTGACGGAACTCAATGCCGCTCTTTTATCTTCGTGCCAGAGCGAAGAAATGAAAATATTAAGAAATAATAATTCATTCCCTCGAGTGGGGATCGAACCCACAACCGTCGCGTTTCAGTCACACCCTTGAGCCCCTGCGCCACAACGGCCTCTAAAATTTTTAAGTATATTTTTATCTATAATTATCCGAAATTTCACATACATTTAAATATTTTTAAGGGGGAAATATGTATTAATAATGTCTGTCTGTATATAAATCCCCGTAGTAGTACAATGATGGACTATGTAAATGTTTATTTATTTTGATATCCGTTGGTAATGCCACTTGCATTAAAAATATTCCTCAATAGTGAAACACAATATTTTTTTAAGCCAGTCGTGGCGCGGGGGCACAAGCGTGTGGCTGTAAACACGACGGTTGAGGGTTCAATTTCTACTAGAGGAAATGAAAAATTTAATATTTTTCCTTCCTCGCTAGTTTGAGCGAAGGAGCACTTCCTATGGTATTGAGGCGAAGCGCGGCGTTGCACTTACCGCCACTCAACACGCAATGCCTCCAAAATTTGGGGGAAAGTAGAGAAAGGAAGTGTATTTTAACACTAAGTTCCTCTGCCTTCCCTGCCTCCTAAAACGCATATATTAAGTTTTCTATATATATTTTTATATTTCAAGGGTGCATGGAAAGACGATAGAAAATAAAAAAAATAACGATTAAGAAACAACAGCAGCTGGAATTAAACTTATTTGAGCGTTACACGGGTAGTCTTATTATTAAATGACATTCAATTGACCATGTTCAGATACAGATTAGAATAGCGCTACTGAAGGCATACAAGCACGATTCGTTATAGTGTTGGCCCCCTAACTACGCGACACTACGTATTGATTGATGAATCCGTTTTGACTTTTATTATGGCACTAGCGATTCGCTCGTGGCTTCGCCCGCTTGACATAATAATTATTATGTAACTTATCTTCATGCATTACTTTCGTTTTCTAATAATAATATAATTTTAATATTTTATATATATGTTTTTTTTATTTATAATACAATATTGAAAACTGCAATTGAATCGGCTAAGCCGATTTTCTGATTAGCGTAACAAACGCATAGACAAACATACAATGTTTTAAAAATCATTGCGCTTGGTTCTATTTCGTTATTAAATGCCACCGACAAGTAAAACCGTAATATAATATGATACATAAACATGTAAATTCATAATTTTTTTAGTAACCTAAATAAACACATATAAATAAGCTTGAAATAAGCTTGAATATATTATTATAAGGCTAGTCGTGGCGCAGGGTCGCAAAGTGTGACTGTAAATACGACTGGTAGTGGGTTCGATCCCCATTCGATGAAATTAAATATTTATTTAAATTAATATTTTCCTTTCTTCGCTCTGGTGTTAGGGCAAATTACGATGTTGAGTTCCCGCCACTCAACACGCAATGCCTCTAGAATTCGGCGGAAAGCGGGGAATGGAGTGCTTTAACACTAGTTTCTCTTTGCTTACTCTGCTGTGTGCGGGAGGGATACAGTGTGAAACTGATTAATAACATTAATATTATTTTCTTTTTTTCCAATAGTACACAAAAACGATTTTTCCTTATAAAATTAAATCCATAATTTATAATAAGCCTAAGGGTATTTTTGTTAAATATCAATGTAAAATTGTTCGAGTTTCAGTTTAAAGGACAGCTCGTAAAATCGAGACCCTGTTAAAATTTAATCAAATTATTCAAACAATCGCTACAAAACTTTGGCCTAATCTTATATTTTATAAGACTAGTAGAATTTTAATAAATATTTTTGCGTATTTTATTAAAACATCTATTATAATCTGATGGGTCATAAGCATTTTCTATGGATTTGGAAAAAAAACAAAAGAATTTGGCGGAAAATGTCTTAACTGGGATCTGAGTGACTTAACACTAGTTTCCCAGGTTCCCTCACCGACCATGCTATGTTCTGGATACAGCGTAAAGCTAAGAAAAACTAACATTTCGCATTTAGTAAGACACAAGGTCACAGAAGGTCACAAGTAAAACAACGATCCTCTAATGTCTCTCGTCGTCCTCGTCAGGAAGTTGTAAATCGTGGCCAGGATTTGAGGTCGCGTCAGTAATGATGTCGCGTGACGCTCATTGGCCAACGCGGACAATTTGTGTTATGAGAGTGCGCTCCTGTTTTGTTTTGTCGTTTCTTATCTCTTGTCCTTTTATTACTGTTCTGGTATTAAACTAATCTGGGAAATGTAGAAATGCTCTGGATTCCAGGATCCTAATAAAATCCAATGAAACAAAATCATTAAGCATAACAACAATGCTTCATGATTTTTTTCATTTGAAAATAACAAGAGAAACAGGAAAATATATTTACAAAATGTTCAAAATAATAATATATGTGATGTTCATTGCAGCTTAGGCTGATGTTCGGCAAAATCGTATAATACAGGATGACAGCGTTTATATTTGCAATATATTTGCAACATATGATTTACAAGGGTGTTATTATAAACGCGATAGTTGCGGGTTCGATTTCCATTCGGGTAAAAAAAATCAGCTTCACGCTGCTTCCCGCACACAGTAGGGCAATTACCGCAACTTAGTGTTAAGACACTCCATTCCCCAATTTCTGCCGAATTCTGGAGGCATTGCGTGTTGAGTGGCAGAACTCAACGCCGCTTTTCACTTCGACACCAGAGAATATGAAATGGAAGTATAAATTTAAGAAAAATTTCATCACCTCGAGTGGGAATCGAACTCACAACCAGTCGGTTTTACAGTCACACTTTGTGCCTCTATTTGCCACGGCTGGCCTCAGCCATTCAGGCCTATTCAGGTGATTGAAATATTTAATATTTTCACTACCTCGTTTTGGTAACGTGGCAAAGCGCGGCTTTTAGTTTCATCACTGAACACGCGATGCCTCGATAATTTGGAGAAAGATTGGATGGAACGAAGTGTCTTCACATTAGGTTCCTAGTTTCCCTCTGCCTACCCTATGTGCGGGATACGGCGTGAGACAAAAAAAAATATCGCATTCAACCGACCTTTAGCGGTAGTCATCAATTATGCAGATTGCGATCGCTCGCCGTTCCTGGGACAATGCTCCATTAGACTATTTATAGGAAATGCTTTTCAACGGGAAAAATGTTGGCTTTTCACGTTCCAATTCAATGTAATATCATTAATTACAACTAACTGGGTATGATGGGAGATTAATTTTATTCACAGTTCAACCTTTTATGCATCGCTTATTAAAATGTATAAGTAGATTTTCCACGTGGATAGATTAATGGATATAGATATAAAATATTTCATATAGAAATTTCTTATTATGTATATGTGATGATTGTGAGTTCGGTTCCAGTGTGGTGTAATGATGTTTAATAAATGTTGATAATCCTGGCCTGATATTTAAATTCTTTAGTTTTCTCTCTAAGTCTAAACAAATGGAGATCTATGTAATTTATTATTAAGTTCCCTCTGATTTCCTCATATCATATAAAATACATGTATTTTATGAAAAAAAAAAGATATTAGATTAAAAGAAAAGATATTCGTTTGCGAAATTTACATAAGTATTTTCATGATAGAATTCTTGCTTGTTTGTATATGAGAAATATTGCTGATCTCTTGACAAAACAATAGCTTGGCCAAGAGCACTTACATTTGATAGCTAGCGGTGTCTTGCCGAACGTGAATTGTGAAAAATGGTTGGCCGTCCGTTTTTCCTTGTTTCCTTTACTCATATTTGTATGGCAATGTGCCATTATCATTTTTTTAGCTTCATTATGTACCTATCTAGTGCTAAGACACTCCGTTCCCCACATGCTGCCGAATTTTCTGGACACTGCGTGTTGATTGGCGGAACTCAACGTTGCCTCTTGTTACCAGAGCGATAAAATGAAAATGTTATTATATATGATAAATGATTCAGCCCGCTGAGTGGATTGAACCCACAACCGTCACATTTACGCTTATACTCTGTGCCGCTGCGTCACGGCGGCTGCAACTTATCGACTTCATTATTGTATTTTTCTTGTATTAGCGGAATGTGGAGATTTTGTACCGGAAGACTACCCCGACCACAGCTACCTCAGCGGGTACAAGTTCTTCCCCGGTCAAGATTACGAGTCAGAGCGGCGGATCATGGAAAACCATAAAAAACACATGTATGTTTAATATTTTTATACGATATTTTCATTTTTTTATGATAAGAAAATACTAGATATTTAAATTGTAGAAATCTTTGCATTATTTCTTATATCTTCACATTATTATATTCGAATATAAGATTTAAAATTTTATGACAGTAGCCAATGTGTGCGGGATAATCTAAAAAACAAACTTTGTAAACTACGACAACCACGAGGCTTAAGAGGGGTGAACGTGGAATTATGAATTTTACAAAATATGATAATTTAATGTAAATCTGTTTGCAGAGGCCAGAGCCCGGCGGAGGCTGATCTGAATTTGTTAGAGACGGCGCGGAGATGCGAGCTATATGGTAATGTTGCTATTATATTATACATACCTATATATAAATATATACGTATGTAATACTCGACGTTTTATGTATATACTAACTGGTTATAGCATAAAACTTAAGTTGTAGTTAAATCTATATGGTAAATCAAAGTTGTTTTTATTTTATTTGTGTTAAAAATAAGTATTTAACACAAGTTTTTTTTGTGTTTTTAGGACAGTTTTATTTTATTTTTAGCTTATCGTAGTAACGATCCTCTATTATTAAAAAAATAAATCGTATGATTTATTATTATTAAACCTCTAATATCTTATCTTATATGAATAACATAATAAATAAGCAATTAAAGACTTTATATCAATTTGACTAAAACGTATTAATAAATCTTTAATTACTTAATCATATTACTTACTATAGAGATAAAATATATTTTTTTAAATGACTATAATTTGTAAATTCTAATCTTGGAAAAATGCTATTACTTCTAATCTAAAAATATAGATCTGCTATACTTTTGTTTTTTTTTAAAAAATTGTGTTATTCTACACTTAGAGAAGAAAAATACTTTTCAGAAAACGTATAAAAATTAGAACGTAGCGGGATATGAATCGAGGTTTTCTTAAAAAAATACTTTCAATTTTTTTTTAAGATAATGTATTTAAGATTTTCAATAACATACATACCAACGTATTTCAGGTATAAAAATGCACGCGGCGAAAGACCACGAGGGTGTGCCGTTGAACTTGGCAGTAGCGCACATGGGCATCGCCGTGTTCCAGCACTTCACCAAGATAAACACGTTCAGCTGGGCGAAGATTAGGAAGATATCGTTTAAGAGGAAAAAGTTTCTGATTAAACTACATCCTGAGGGATATGTGAGTGTTTCGAGCTTTTTTTTACTATATTTTGTATCAGCAAACTTAAATACGAGCTCATTTTAAGTTTATACGGGTAGCTTCAGCTTTTTCCAATAAAGTAGGGTAGGTAGAGAAAAATTGTGAGTGGTCTGACACTCTGCTTACCACTTTCCGTCTAGTTTTTGAGACATACGCTATGTGTTTGGTGGCGCTGGTGTCAACTTAGAAATTTTATCTACAATAACGAATAAATGTAAATAATTAAAATATAATCATTCTCTCGAAAGGGGTCACTGTGGCAAGTCTGCCTCTTGAATTATATTATTGTCCCATGTTTTAACTAATGGCTATTATACCAGTATAATGGCCATTAGTTGGAAGGTAAATTAAACATTTTTCAAGTGTCGAAATATCTATAATAATATATTTCTCAGTTTTAATTTAAAATTGTTTTTTTGTGGGTCAAATTCTTACTATAAGCGCGATGGTCGTTGGTTCGATTCCCACTTTGGGCATTTCCCAATGGCCATAGTGGGAATCGAATCGAATTATTTCCTCGCTCTGGTAACAGACAACACGCAATCTCTCCAAAGTTGGACGGTGCGTTGGTAAGGGAATATTTTTACCCCAGTTCCCCTCTGCATATCTCGTGGGGTTTTACAGCATAAAAAAATATCAATATTTTGTTGTTACAGGGCTATCATCGAGACGTGGTAGAATTCTTCTTAGAAGGTCGCAATGAATGCAAAAACTTCTGGAAGAAATGCGTGGAGAATCACGGCTTCTTCAGATGTTCCAGTGTGCCTCGTATTCCCAGACACAAAACACGTGTTATGTCGAGAGGATCTTCATTTAGGTATATACCACACTAACTTTGTCTACGATTTTTGTACCACATAAATTATATAATAGAAGGTAATTTTGACCACAAGCTATATAACCTATAAACCCCAATGAATGAACTATGCAATACAAAAATTATATTTCGATTCGGAGCAGTAGGTCCTCGGCGGCGGTCGACGTTCAGTTAGACGACAAATTAGAAAATGGAGGGTAGATGATAATTGTCAAAAACAGTTTGACTCTTTTCTTGTATAGCTTCTCCTAGTGCCATGGATACTGTGGCCTCGAACATCTTTTCACTGCCACCACTTTTACGATAATTAATATGATAACAATAATATATATTTTATTATATTTCTATAGGTATAGCGGTAAAACTCAGAAACAAATCGTCGAATTCGTGAGGGACAATTACGTTAAGCGACAAACATTCCAGAGGTATGTTGTTATATATAAATATTTTCATATAATATATACATATGGACTGTAATAGTTTTTATGAACACTTAGGTAAAGTATGGGTTAATGTGATTGCATGATTCAAAGTAAGCTTTAGCTAAACTATAAATGCTTGAAAAATGTAGATTATATAATTATAGCCTTTTGTATGTGTAGTTTGATAGCTCGCAGATAGATATATATGTTCTTATGTATTTTATATCTTATTACATAAGGGTTAAATTGGCTAGGCATTATTTTTTAAAAATTAACGTGTAGAAGGTGGCCATTTAGTACTATTATTTTAAATTATATGTCTTATAGTTTATTTTTAATATATAAATATTTTAAAATATATAAATTTATGAATTTTAATATAGTTTGTACGAAATGTCAACTTATTAATAATATATGTATAACAAAATCATATATATTATAATATACGTTAAAATCAAATAGTATTATGTATGTAATATATAAATAAATATAGTAAGGCAACGTAGTAATAGAGTAAATAGGGGACTATTGTCCAGTAGCTTTGGCCGGCGTCGCGACGGAACTTGCATGCGAGTGATCAAGTATTATGTAACGCAGTTTGGGGGAAGGAGGGAGGGAGAGAGGACTTGTTGCAAAACGTTACAATGCGTTACAGGGGCAGGTTTATTTTTTTTCCATTTTAAATCAAATTCTCCACTTCAAAGTTTGAAACCGCTTTGTTTGTGTCTTAAGGGATATCCTTCTAATGTTTTATATGCAATATATTTTTTAAAACCAAAACAAATAAGGATATTAAAATAAATGTAAAGTTAAAGTGATCAATTGGGTACATGGAAAGGGGGACATGGAAGTAGGGAGAGGGAGAGTCTTCAAAAATTGAGTTACGTAATACTTGACCGCCACAGTACCGCATCGGGCAGTCGTCGACTTCCCGTCATGTACTATATGGTGATTAGCATTCTCGAGCATGCGCTGTACGTTGAGACTTTCGCTTCTTCCAAAAAGTTCTACAAATCTACGACAATGACTGACTATCGGTCGGAGGATGGTACATTTTATAAGTATAACCGTTAAAATACGGTCAAAATTGTGTTCAAATACGGTAAACCGGTCGTTTTGTATCGTCTCCCATACAGCGCCACGCTCGTGTTAATCGTTACCGTGACGCTTCCAATTTTTTTTTTCATATTACAATAGAGAATATATGTATTTTTTTTTAATAATTATTACTACCACTGTGCACATTTTTGTCATATCTCCCCCCGTTCCCGTTTTCTTTACGTTTCGACCAATTCAGTAGAGATCATCGATGTTTCTTTTTTATATTAGATTTTATTTAATTTACTATATATACCACGTGAATATTTGCACTTTTCGATCTGTTGCTGGTATACGACTTGATGTAGATTTAAGTTTTGTAAATAAATATTTAAATTCTTATTGTGATTAATATTATATTTTAATATATTAGTTTCGTAATTAAGACGTTTATTATCTTTAGAACAATAATAGTGTTTTATGGTTATAGAAAAAAAAATGTGCGAGTTATCAAAGTTACAACTTACTTTGGACATGATATTTTAAATTTGATAGGTAGATTAAGATTATTGTGTTTTGACAAAGTCAATACTTCATATTCGATCATAAAATGATATATTGTATAATTAATGTATTATACACATTAGATATATAATATATGGGACACATTGTCTGTGTCATGTGCGCAGTAGTAGGGGAGAGTAGGGCAATGTAGGCAGTGACCATCCTCTGTCCGATGTCGCAGGTCGGGGTCGTTCCGCGCGCGCGCCGGCCCGCCCGCGCCCGCGCTCTCCGCCAGCGTGTCCGCGCACCCGCTGCTGCCGCTGCCGCCCGGCTCCGACGGTGAGTACGCTGTAGTACCGACTTTACAGAGCTCAAAACTTTTCATTTTTTTATGTTGAGGCGCCCACGACAGGTTAAACGTAAGGAAGGAACTCAGTGTTTAGTCATTCCGTTCTCCACGCACCACTCAATTTTAAAGATTGCGTTTTGAGTGACGGAGCTTAGCGCCGCGATTTGTCTTTTGAAGTTCGAAAATTAAGTGATAATTGAATTGGCTTCTTGTGTGCCTCCTTACAAGGTGTGTGTAGTGATTTTCGTAGCTATAGTTAAAGTATAATAGTGTATATTGCGTGCACGTCTCTTCAATATTGAGGCCTTCATGACGCAGGAGCATGTAACTGTAAACGCGATGGTTGTGGGTTCGAGGCTCACTGAAGGGAAAAGAATTTTTTAATATTTTCATTTTAAGAAGAAACTTTTGTATTGCTTTACATAGTATACGATAAGTCTTTGGAAGTTTCCTGCTGAAGGTTTCACTTTTTTAAGCTTATAAATGATTTCACCTTTTTAAAATAACTTTCACTCCGAATATAACTTGGTAAAATATTAATATTTTCATATTATATAAAGATGGGAACAATCCGTGTGTGTTATAGCGATTTCCCTGGAGTGGGACAAGCAACCTCACTACCTGGAGGCCTCTCTGATGATGGAGGGCTACTCGGCGGAGGAGGCGCGTGCGGCGGCGCAGCGCGGCACCGTCCGCCCACGCCCACCACCTACCGCCTTTGCAAGCACGAGGGAGAGGGTGCGTACCACGCCATTACATTGCATGGATGTTTGTTCCAATTTCACACAAAAACTACTGAACGGATTTAGATGACACTTTACACCAATATACATAACATATAGTTACAACAACTGGATATACTCTAATAGTAACTGCTGTGGGCAAAGCCACGTTTGGGTCGCTAGTAGCATATTATATACATATGCGCAACTAAAGATGAAACTTGACAAGCATCATACGATCTCGCTCGAAATAGCGATGCAGTAATAGTTAATCTATTGAGATATTTAAAAATTTCAAGACATTGCGAAATTTTAATTTGAGTAAGTTTCAACATCTTCTCACCTCAGATCTAAACAGATAAACAGATGTGTACTGCGTATGAAACTATTGTGGGCGTGAATAGGTCGATAAGTAATTAATAACTAATATAATAACATAATATTTCAATCTTAATTTAATTTCAACAGACCTATCAATTAGGTCAAATGACCTATATTAATAAATAAATATTTATTCACCATATAAATGAAACAATTATAATAAAAAACTCATGTATCCAAATCAAATTATTGACTTATTTACAGGTGGTTATTTTTATTTAATGTTTGTATATGTATGTATGTTTATTTTTTATTGTTGAATTTTACTATATTAATTTAAAATCATTGCTCAATTTTATATTTTAGCGTAGACAATGTTAGGCAATGCTAGTGTCAAGAGTATAAATACTAATATAAAAAAATAATGATTTAACATTTAGGTTCGCTTGTCACAGAAATATATATTATTATTTCTTTTATTTTTTTCAGCTCACAAAAATGTACAACAGTCGAATAGTAAGCACATTACTGGAAATTGATCGTATCTGTCAATTTGTGTCTAATATTTCCTACTACCATCTCTAATCTTCTTGTCATTTTTATATATATTTTTTTATTATTATTACATAATGTGTATTTAAAGATCGATTTTCGTCGTTCGTTATTCTGTGTCCATTATATTTTGAGTCGATAGCTTCCATTTATTTTCGATGGACTGTTAATTGTTCTTTTTTTGAAATAAACATCATCGATATTTTTCATATGTCATTGCATTCAGTCGGCACCCATTTTTTGTATAGCACCAATTTTTATCTGTTTATATATGTATATTTATTATATTTCTTAAATGCATTATTCGTGTCCCAGGCGGGTCCAGAAGTAGTGACCCATGCAGAGGTCAATCATCATCCTATGGAGGATTCGCCTCTGCCTCTTCAGACGACGACACCGTTGGTAAGTTTCTATTTCAGTATAATTTACTGTTAGAATTAGATATTCTTTTTTGAAAATATTGATTAAAATCGTTAGTTAAATATATCTTACTTAAATAAATATAAATGCGTAAATTAAAAAAAATAAAAATATTTTACAAATAACAAAGCACGATTTTATTGTAATAAAATAAATAAATAAATAAAAAAGTAATTATATTAAAAGTAGTAAAAGTAATTATTAGAGTGTCTGGTTGCATTGCGTGAAGTATAATTACTATTTTTTTCTGCCATCAGACATCTCCGGAGAGTACGTGGATAATGGCTACGGAGGCCAGTGGACGCGCGCGCGCTCCCACTCCGCCGCCTCGTGGGCGCCCCCCGCCAGGTCAGAGCCCCACCACGCACACGCACACGCACACGCGCGCCGCCCCTGCCCGCACGCGCGCCGCCTCCCCGCCCCCTAGCGCCTACCCCGCCTTCGTGCTGCCCAAGCACTCCTCCAGCTTCAACAAGTCCTCCGAGCGCCTCGAGTTCGAGCTCTCGCAGACCAACATCTACTCCGCCTGCCCCTCCACGCGCTCGTCGCGCAGCGCCGGCTCCGTGGTGCTGGACGACGTGGAGGCCGAGGGCGAGGCGCCGGCGGAGCGCCCGGCGCCCCCCGGCGGGCCGTGGCGGCGCAGCGCCAGCTGCCGCAACCTGCGCGAGTTCAGCTTCGACGAGGCGGGGCGCGCCACGCGGCGCTCCATGTTGGCGGCGCTGGACGCGTACGGCGCGCGCCGCGTGGACTCGCCCGTGACGCGCTACGACGACGCGCGCACGCTGGCCTTCGTGCTGGGGCTGGGCGCGCTGGACGCGCAGCGCCTGGCGGGCCGCGCCTACTCGTCCAGCTTCCCGGGCGCGGGCGGCGGCGCGGCGCCGGCAGCGCGCGCCACGGGCTCGCAGGACGACCTGTCGCACGACAGCTACGAGGTGGTGGAGCGCTCGGACGACGAGTCGGAGCGCCGCTACGCGCGCGTGCGGCCGCGCTCGTGCTCGCTGGACTCGGGCAACGACCTGCCGTCCGACGACGACCGCTCGCTGTCGGACGCGGAGGACGGCGAGCGGGACGCGTCCCCGCTGCGGTACAAGAGCGACAACGACCTGCCCCTCGATCCGTTCCTCGTGGACGATCCGAGAATCCTCCCGCGCGAGAAGCTCTCGGTTCGTTCCGATGGTAATTTCTATAAGGAAATTAAACGCGCCCTCGGTTCGCGCACGTCTAGTCAGGAATCTAAAAGCGATATCTATGATTCGAAGCTATCTAAGAGTAGCGCTGAATCCAGCAAAAAATCACGTGATAGCGTATATCACACCGATAGCAAAAAATCTCGCGAGACACTAAAGAGTAAGAGTTCAGATAGGTCCGGTTCGAGAACGTCCAGTCAAGACTCTAAATCAGATTATTATGATTGTAAAAAGAATCTCTATGAGCCCGACGATTTAAGCTTGAGGCGTCGTAGCGTTACTAGCATTCAAAATGCTTACATTGATCCTTTCGAACCGATATCGCCCTCATCGAGTCCAGATTCTGGTAAAGATTTTTATGACACTCAATCAACATTCATTAGCATGGAAAAACCGGAATACCGGGAAAAGACACTTTTCGATAAGTCACACGAAGATCTGATAGCTAATTTATTAACTTCTCCAAATTATTATCATATTCCAACGCCATACTCTACTTTTCCGAGCAACAATAAACATAAAGATATACCTCCAACGCATTCTGCGAGTTTACAAAATGTCGAATTAGATCAGTACGCACAATACTCTGACTCAAGCCCTGTTAAAAAATCTGACGAGTTATCAACAGAAGACGAAGACATGCAGCCGCGCACTACGCACATTTGGCCGGAAAAGATTGCAGGACTAGAAACTGAAATCGATAATAACAGATCATCTAAAATACATAACTATCAGCGACGTCGTTCCTCAGAAACGGTGTTCAGTTTCGACAAAGATAAAATTGAATCTCTAACTCGATCTATTAGCAAAGAAAATCCACCTTCGCAACTTGTCAAGGAATCTTCTAACGAATCAGATGTCAATGTGCGCATATTGCCAGCTATGGACAGCATTGAATATGCCAAAAACAGAGCAAAAGCTGCTATGCAATCTGGAACTCCCTCTGTCCTACAATCAGACTTTGATAAATCTATGCGTGGTAAAGTTCATACTCATATTGTTAGAAAAGAAAGCCTTAAAGAGGAACTTATGGCTAAAACACACTTTGACGAATATAATCCAAAGTTAATACTTGACACCAGTTCCAGTAGTCGTCTTGCTGATACTGCTGTTCCGTATATACATCCGACAGTGGAAAGAACAAAGAGCGATCCTAACAGCCTAGCCAATAGACCTCGCTTTAGTAGCGTCAATTCAAGAAGACATGTGCTAATGCACCAAAAATCGATAGATTTGACGCCGGCGGAATCTAGCGATGAGGATTATATATTCCGCCAGATACCGAGTGCACCACCGATCGCGACGAAACGATCTCACTTTGAGCTGCCTGCTAGGCACACTGATGTTGTGCGCCCTTCATTTGATTTGCCGCAAAATTACTTTAAAGAGTTTGATGCTTTTAAAGCCGGTTTTAACGACAACAAAAAAGCTATCGAAGATAGTTATGATATTCCCTATGTTCTGCATAAACGACATATAATGAATGGGACGGCTCCTTCTCCTCTTGATGATAAAAGACCACCGCCAGATATTATAACTTTGCCTCCGCAAAATGGGCGTCATATAGTAAATGCCCATACTCGATGTAAATATCATGATCATCCTAAGTCACCACGCTCACCCAAGTCACCAAAATCACCAAAATCTCCCAAATCACCTAAGTCACCAAAATCACCTAAATCTCCAAAATCACCGAAGTCACCAAAATCGCCAAGGAACAGTGTTCAATGTGATCACGTCTCTAAATTTCTTGAAGTTGAAAATCGTGATTTCTTATTTACTCAAAATATAGATTTATCAAAAGTAGATCCTATTACTTTAGAAGTCGATAAAAGTGGGCAATTGCAGCACCTCCCAAGTCCAAAGAGAGATATTACCAAGTCTTTAGATTCTGCTTTGCTAGAAACGCTGAATTCCAAACTAAGTCAAATCGAAAGTGATTCCGCTACGAGTTCGAAGACTGATAGCATGAGACAAGAACCTGCTTATCCTCATGATATTAAATTTGCTATAAACGGGAGAAATGTTCAGCAACCACCTATTTGTAAAGATCCAAAACCTCTCACAGCCGCTGAAAAACTACGTGCTGATATTAAGTCAAAATCTGAAAAAATACCATCTAAAAGAACGTCTAAGGGACGAGGGACTGGTAAAAAGGGAATGGGAGGTAAAGTTAAAACTAAAAATAATAATAAAATTCGAATAACTTCATTCTCTTCAGATGATGAGAGTGTTGATTCTGATGATGTATTTGGGACTACAGAAGCGGCACCGAAGTTAGAATTTTCACCACCTCAATCACGTAAAGATTTGGAACCTATCTTACAATTGGAGTATGATAAGATTACTTCCGGAGCGTGGCATAGAGGTCAAACTATGAGTTCCACAGAAATAGAGGGTTCTCCACCTCAATGTCGGAAGTTGGCTGAATTAGAAGCAAAATATAATCCACAAGTATTAGAAAGTGTTAGCGGAACCGCCACCGAATTGCGCCGTATTTCGGAACGTTCTATTTCAATTCCTAGCTCTGAAGATGACGTTGTTGCTAAAGCACCCGAAATTAAACAAGTCAGCAAAGAAAGTTCTCCTTGGGAATATAATGAAAATATACCTTCACCGATTCTTGAAAACACCGAATTTTTAAAATCCGATGATGAACACCTCGTTGATATGGAAATTCAAAAAGTGACTGGAACACCTTCAGAAGATAAGAATGATTTGCAACTGGATAAAAAAGACTTAACTAAACTTAATGTTAAAAAGAGTTTACGTGATGAATTAATTTCACCAATGCTTCGTAAGACTGGTGGAACGCCAATACTTTTTGCTCACGCAAGATTGAATCTTTCTGAAGGCTCTGTTTTTTCATTGCAACGGCAAAAAGCTACACAGGAATCCCCAACTGCCAGTCGTAGAGCTAAAAGTTTAGATACACCTGTTATTCAATTGCACAGATTACCACCAATGAATGCCTTTTCGTCAAAGGACGATACGGTAGAGGATACTAATGAGGAGGGAGATGTTTTGGAAGAGAAACAACTTATTGACGAAAAAATATCTAAGGCCAGTTCTAGCAAAAAAGACACCATTGATAAAATCGATGAAGTAGAGGAAGAACATACTGGAGATTCACCAAAATCTGCTGTAATTGATAACGAGGAAATGAAATTATTAGAAGAATTAGTAGAACAGCGTAGACCACGGTCATTCAAACGACAGTATGATCTAAGTAAGATATTGTCAAAAGCTAAATCTCCATCAAGATCACCCCTAAATAGATCGCCAATATCACGATCACCATTATCAAAATCTCCTTCGAGGTCACCAACTTCTTCATTAAATTCACCAAGGGGTAGCATTCGAAAATTATCAGATTTAAGTGAAGATCAAATTGTGCCCGATATTGAAAGAATCAAACGAAAGGAAAAGAAAAAATTGACGCTGAAACCAAAACCTGACGATAAACAAAAACTTACTGGTAAACTGAATAAAGCAGGATCGTTAGATACTAATGCTACCAAAGTGAGAGCACTTCAAACTCAAAAATCTTTACCTTCGTCTCTGAAGGAACGACCAGATTTCTTAACAGTGCCACCTTTAGATATTGCAAGAGCAAAAAGTCAAGAATTGGATCAAGCAGCTAAGAGAATTGCTAAGGAAAAATCGAAATCGTTAGAAAAAATGGACATCAAACGTGGAGGTAGCAAAGAAAGAACCAAATCTCAAGAAGACAGTGACACAGAAATTGCAAAACGCAAAGAAAAACAGCAAATGTTATTTGAAGCAGCGTTAAAACAAACTAAAACATTAATTAGCCCTGTAAAAGACACTATGCCACCGTTCCCACCTCCAGAAGATAAGATTCTGGTAAAGACTGAAGGTGATAAAATTATAATAGAAACAAAGATAAACAGTAAAGCTGAAGATCATGTGTTTATAGCAAAATCACCTAAAAAGCTCGATAATAAACTTGCCGGTAAGCTAAGTAAAAGCTTTGATGAACAAAAGTCTCCTAAAACAAATAATAAAATTAATAAAAGTATGGATGATAAGTCTCAGTCATTAGAAGATAAATTCGATGAATTAGCGAGTCTACAAAAATCACCTAAAACGCTATCAAAAAAACAAGAAATAAAGCAACAAATAGAGGGTAAAGTAGTTTATCAAAAAGTTCACCCAAGTGTTAAATCAAAGAGTCTTGAAAGAAATGTAGATCCTCATTTTGAAGTTAAAATGAAATCAAAAAGCTTGGATAGGAATTATGTTACACCTTTATCAAATATTCAAGAACCTATGGCGGACAAACACTTTAAGCAAGAAGTGGTTACTGTTGATGTACATTCAACTAGCAGAGAAGACATAGATAAAATTGTACTAGAACCAGAACCAAAAGAATCTTCTCCTTCGAACAGCTACAAAGAAAAGACGGAAGATGATTCTTCTATAGAGTGGATAACTAGCTCCCAACATACTGTGATAGAAAATGATACACAGACAGTAATAATGGAGCGAAGAAAAATAGAAATATATAACAAACAACGGCTATCTGAGCTTCACGAAAGCAAAAGTGTTCAAGATATACAAAGCTTAAACGAAGACAGAAAACCTGGAATAAAGCGCTTAACTAGTGAAGAAGAATCTATAACTGAAGTAAGTGAACTCAAAATGTCCGATGAAAGTAACATGCTAGGCGTAAGTATTCCGTATATCGATGCGGATAGTTCTTCAGATCAAGACCAGGTGTCTAAAAAAGACAAATTGCTCAGGTTACACCTCGGTAAAAGTGATGATACTGGATCAGGAATAACGGGAGATTATGACGATTTGACTGTAGACACGGAACTGCCACTTTCAGATAGTTGCATTGGTAGGAAAGCTTTGGAGGCTCAAAGTACATTTGAAGAATCATCTGCAAGCTTAGTTGAATTTTTAAAGAATGAAAGTATGTCCCAATTAGTCTTGGATGACATTGAAGCTGAAACAAAACTCATTGATTTTAAGAAACCAACCGACTTGCCATTAAGGTTTAAGAATAAAAATAAAATAATTGTTACGCCCCCACAAGAAAATAGTCCGACAATCGAAAACATTCCTTTTATTGATTCTAATGTTTCAAAATCAATACATAAATCGGAATCTTGCGATCACACTGGTAGTTCAGGTAGCGCAAATGACATATCTCCAACAGAACAGAAGAATGATCAAAAAGTCCTGCTTTCTGCAAAAATAAGACGAGGTGAACTCTTAAAATTAAGTGCAGAGAGATCTCGAAGCTCGGAATCTACTTCTTGGACCAGTATAGAAAAGGACGTGAGCCCTTCGAGTGCACATATTAAAGGCAGTTCAATTGATGACGAATCCAGCGTAAGTTGTTCAATTGCAAGGCCTTTAGGTATATCACAGGATATTGAGAAACTTAATAAAAAAGATAGAGAATGCTTGGAGGAATTGAAACAAGCGATGGAATATGGGGAGGAGCATTTGCTCTCTCAGCATACAATGTCGAGTGATCATTCAAAGTCGAACTCAAAGTCTCCTTCTCCTATTCCCGAAATAGGCCGAATTGAAAGCCCGAGGAGTCCTTCAAAATATAGTGCAAGAAAATCTCCTACTCCAACATTAGAAAAACAGGGTCAAGTAGATTCGCAAAAAGCACCTACTGATTCTGAATCTAGTTCTGAAAGCGTTTGTGACAAGACTGTAGAACAACTATCAAAACCAAATCAAAGGAAAAACGCTTTAGATAAAATCGGTAAATGTGTCATAGAAGAATCTGAGTCAAGTCAATCTGTTGGGTCTAAGGCTTCAGACATCAAAAGAGAGCTAGAAAAACCTGGTCAGAAAACAAAAATAGCAATCACGATTTCACAAGAGGACCAAAATATGACAGTTGATTTTGATGACGACGGTAATGTTATAACGTCTTCGTTTGAGCGAGAACTAATGAAAAAGAGGGCGTTGAAGGATGCTGATCAAAAGAGTTCGTCGAAATCAAGTATGGATACAACTACAACAACGACGCCATCAAAAGGCTCACTTAGTGTGGACGATTCGTCATCGAGACGTAAAGCTCGACTTGATGAACAAAAAAGTTCATCGAAATCTAGTATGGACTCCAGGGGATCGTTAAGTGTTGAATCTAGAGGATCATTCGAAACTACTGAGTCCACTTCTGGATCTTTGGGAGAAGCTTATCGTCGAGGTGAAGAATTGAAACCAACTTGGCGTCCCTTCTTTGGAGCTTCTGGCAGCGAAAATAGTACAAGTATTGAAGAGGCATGGATTCCTCAAGATCATGATGGTTACGAAAGTCTTACAATGAACAAAGATGCTTTTGAATATAATAATCAAAGGATCCTTGATGATTTTCATACATTTTCGAAAAATCCACCTCTATCATCAAACACATCAAAAGATTCCACGGAAGCAGATTTTACAGATGATTTGAATGACTTTCCAGTTAATTTTCTGTATCCTGCAACATCATCTGCAGCTTCTACTTCTGATGTTGTTATTGGATATGGTCAAAATTTCGGTCGTACATTGTCTCGAATATCTGAGCGTAGCACAACTTCAGAAAAAACTAGTGCTGATGAAGATTCTACAAAAGCTTGCTCTCGTTCTGAGAGTATAAATGAGGAGTCTTTGAATTCCAGTGATCATCAAGCAAGTTTAAGTTCCGACCCACCAAGTAATGCTAATGTTGCTTATATATCTGACACAGATAGACGTACCTCTGCCGAAATGCCTGATATTCCCATAGATCATGCAAAAATAAGCGAAATGTATTCAGAATCTAAAAAAGAGCAGGAGAAAACTAGCAACAGGAAAACAGAAAACGGAGAAAAACGTGAGAATGGACAAAAGAAGCCTAGCTCATCCCGTAATTTACCTATGAAACAGTCATCTGCTAGTGAAAGTCAGGATTCTGAAGATTGGCCTTTACCTGAATTACCACCACAAATTTCTAAGCCATCTGGGCCCGAAATAGCAAGACAAAAATCTAGTGACAACGAAGAGTTAAATTCTCTTGGTTCAGGTACTTTGGAGACACCTATAGTAGAAAATGTTCATTTTTACTATATGAATAATGAGCCAGAGCAAGCTACAAAAGTAACAATTCGATCAGAAAGTTCAAAGGGACATGTAGATTCAGATGACGATAGTGATACTTTAAATAATGATGAGGAGTTAGAAAGAGATGTTCAGGAATCTAAATCAGAAAAATCTACTGTGCTAATAGCTGATGGTTTTAAAAAAGATTCTAAGATTATTCCTTATGACAAATCGGGTTATATGGTAGAACCTTTAGATAGTCGCGATGAATTTACCTGTTTAAATAAAAGCGTAGTCCCTAATTATGACAAATCTTGTTTAAGTGGAACTTTAAGCAAAGCATCATGCTTAATGGGTGATGCTGGTACTTGCTGTTCACGAGCCGAAAATAAATCTTTTAGTACAAAGAGTAATTTAGAAGATAAAGTAATTATAAGTCAACCACAAAAGTCACCAACCAACCTTAGTCCTATTTACGACGACGATCACTTATATACTGACGATGTGTTTGGCGGTGAAAGCAAATCTCTTTCGCCTGATTTTGAAAAAGGTTTTTCTCATATGGGTACACAAAAATTTTCATTTGGATCAAATAATTCAGATACATCAATTGATGATTTACTGTCACAGACAAATGCAGAAGACACAATAAAAGCTGTGGCCAAACTTAGTGTAGGTAGCTCAGGTACATGTAAAAGGTGTAGTCATAGCAGTCATTCTGAAGAGGAAACGAGTTCTTTCGGTACCGATTTAGATGGAACAGTGAAAATAGGCTTACCACCAAAAAAATGTACACATAGCTCTCATTCAGAAGATACATCTATTTGTTTAAGTATTTCTGAGTGGTCGACGGGAACTAATACTGTACGTCAGTATGCTAACCTTTCGGCTTCTGAAAGCATATCTGCTGTATCTCTAGCAAAAAGTGATAAATCAGATAAGACATCGATAAAAAAGTATTCCACATCTCATTCAGGAAAAAAGACAGAACAAATACAAAAAATGAACTCCCAAAATGAGGCAAGTTCAAAGAGCAGCAGCCTTGATAAGAGTTCAGAGAATATTAAATATGATAAATTATGTAGTTCAGAAACCACGATATCAAGAAAGATTGATAGTAGTGGTTCCGGTACAAAAAGTGATAGTACTTTAACTTTGGCTCAGTCCATTTCAGAGTGGTCGGCAAGTACAAGCCATACTCTAGTCGCTACAGCGCGAGAAGATCAACAAGAGACTGAGCAATCAAAGTCAGATAAAACCATCATAAAAGAACCCTCACCCGTTGAGGAATTTATTCCCACTGAGGAACCCAAGCAATCTCCTACTAAAATTGATACAAATGAACCAGTTTTACGATTAACTGCATCGTATACCGGAAAAGCAGAAAAGTCATCTTCAATTAGTTACAGCGATAAATCTGATAAATCAAGTTCTAGTTCTTTAAGTAGTCTTCAGAAACACACTAATGGCGTTTTAAGATTTGATCAGAGATTAAGGGGATTTCCGGCTTCTGAAGACTTATCAAAGGATCGTTATGTTAAAGCCCCACCAAAGAGCTTTAGTTATGAGGAAGAATCCCGTAAACATGTTAGACCGACGACACGATGTCAGAGTGAAGACAGTGGTTATAATAAGCAGTATTTCTTTGGACCACAGCCCGAAATAGATATCGATATACCTTCTCAACTTTACAGTCAAGAAGAAAAGCATAGCGAACGCTATCAAAGTCAGGAATTTTCAAATATTATTAAAGAAGAATCTTCTGGTCCGTTTATCAGATCTGATTACAAACCTCTGGCTAAACATGCTAGTTACGATGACAAAACATTGTCAAAAAATCAAATAAAAGAATATAAAACATCTCAGCAATATCGGAGTAAACCTAAAAGCTGGTCCTTCCATGAACATTATTTAGCGTCATCGGATTTGCCGATAATAACAGTTCCGGAGATCCCATCAGGTCATAGAGAGCTACAAGAGAAGAAATCTTTAGAAAGATCTGGCAAAACGCCTCTTTCTAGATGCTCGCCATATTATTCAAGTAGTTTAAGCTCTGAATCGCCGCCTATACAACCACTAAAGGTACCGGTAAAAAAATCTCTTCTTTCTAGGAATTTTTCGTTAAAAAGTCCACCAAGTGGGAATGATACTGACAGCTCTTTAGATGTTATAAGAGATCCTCGGGAAAGAATGAGAACGTTTAGACGTAAAAAACAAGTGACTAATACACGTAAAAAACAAGAAAAAATTCACGACGTATTAGAAGAAGACTCAACCAAAAGCCAATGCTCTTCTGAAAGTGACAAATACAAAGGGACTAAATATTTGGCAGTTGATGACACTCTTCGGAGAATGGAGAGTTCTGAATGTTCTGATAGCTATATACCAGAAGTAGAATCTGGATCTTCTGAAATGTCAAAAGGCGATTCTAAAAACGACGACATGCAGGAACACGCAAGTTATTCAGAAGATGAAGAACAAGTTAGCTATGCCAAGTATAAGAACAATTCTTACGACACCCAAAAATTTCCCGTAAATATTAACCCAGTCCAGTTTCAAGGTTTTGGGTCATCTGTTGAGGAAGATGAAATGGGATTTCCTCGTTTTGACAGATTGGGTCGTTTGCGCCATCCTTATCTCGATTCACAAGAGCCACCTTTCGTTCCAGAAGGAAGTCCTCCGAGATCTTCGTCTTATTCCAATAAAAGTAGTCGCCAGTCTTCTTTAAAGAGAATGAAATCTACAGGTTATCACAAATCTGACGATAAATCATCATCATTAGGGGAGTCGTCGCGATCAAAGTATTACGACGAACATAGTGACAAAGACGACTCCGACGATTATGCTTATCCAATAGATACTATTAAAAGAGCTCCAAAGATAAATAAATCTGGTAGTTATGTATTTGAACGAAGTGAGTCGGTTGCGTATTCGGATACGGAGTTACCTCATGATAAAGACGAGTACGAAGAGTACAGAGGTAGCCCATATCCAGAGCATTATGAGGACCTAGAAATGTTCCGAACTCAGGAATTTTATCCACAATACGAAAGTAATGAGCACAGCGACGGTAATGAAGATCGCTTTGCTAGAGATCTCGACCAGCGCTTTAGCCTGAATAATGTAGAACGCTTTTATTCTAGTCACTATGTTGACTCTCAGGCTTCGAGCGATAGTCCGGAGCAAAAGTTTGATGTTTCAACCCTCCCCCCGCCTTTATGCTCTGATGACGAAAACGAATAGGTGCAACTGCAATTCTAGACGTACACTAGACCAAGTCATCGAGTACTTTCTTGTTAATTCATTGTTAATTATGCAGGACGAAAACGTGTTATTTATATTAGCGTATGGAAATCTTGATTCTAATTCGCAATTATTATTGTAATCGTAATGGATATTAGGATTCCTATTTAATTAAATATTGCTATTCTCACTTTAAATAACTAGGTGAAGTTTATAGTGCCCGACCCTGCAATTTTGAAGTGGTATTTATGACCTTAGCTTAATAAGAGAATATGTGTAGTACGTGTACTGATCTAAATATTCACATAAATCAATTTCTACACTAAAAATAGCAGTGATTTGATGCATTATATTTAAATTTGACTGCAGAATTATATAGATCGTTTATATTATTATATTAAATATAATTATCGTTATTAGTGCCAAAACATTCTAGTCGTACTCCGCCTTGTTTCCATTTTATTAATAGAAATTATAACTTGTTTGATCTCACGATATTGTATTATTATGTAAAAGGCTGTGATTTGCTTTTCTTTTGGATCTAAGATCGTTTGTATATTCAGATATTATTGCTCAACTCCACGTGTTAAAGACTTATCGCACACAATACACAGTTCCCGGTTTATTGACACCGCATCATACACAACAAGACTTAAATACGAAAGTGTCTGCAATCGTGCCAAATCTGCTCAATTTTTTCCACACTTTATTAAAATGATGATTTTTTGTCAAGTTTTTAAACAATGACTTGTATAACAATATTAGTAGGATAAATGAAAGGTCAAAATTATTAATCATATTTCGTCTTTGTATGTGAGTGAAATAGTTCTAAATGTAAGCATCGAAGTCTAATCGTGAATAGATGAACCTGTAGTGATGCCTCTATTACATTATTTATTTATTATTAACGTGTTGCTTGGTATATGAAAACATACGAATTTTAGTCGATTATAATTTAATAACATTGCGTTTGAGTTGGTATAAAATGACTCGTACGAATCTTAATTAAGTTTGTAAGGTGCTAGTGATGTCACCGCGCTTCTGTCAGCTAGATAGGAATCAAATATCGAATAATTAAGTCGTACTGAAAATAATATAACTTATTTCCAAGTAGAATAGAGATCCTGTATCGTTATTGTAAGGAACCATGTAGCTAGAACATTCGTCGTATACATAATAGTTATGGCCATATCACACTTTGCTACCAGTTCAGCTGAAATTATACGAAAATGAACGCTTTATATGAAAGCTGAATGGATACTATCAGTAAAGTTGGTAGGGGCCTTCGTATCTCGTAAATAGGTTAGCTCAGTGGCAAGCGTGAATCGTAAGCGTCCCACACTTCCACCACCTCCCTCCCTTCAATACACTTTACACAAAACCATTTTATTATAGTAAAAAGTAATGTACCAAAAAAACTTATGATAATCTGTGTAAGTCCTTCGACCGTAAAATTTAAATCCTCGCCCCTCAACGATAGATTGAAAACAGCCGCATACAAAAATGTCAGCTTAAATTTATTATTTGCATCTTCTGAGTGCAGCTGTTACTGTGTTTAACAACAACACGTATTGTATTGTAAGCTCACAATACATCTGGAATTGGTACCCGTTAAGGATTAGTGTGGTTAAATTAAAAATGTTAGATTTTTCGGTCTAGAGGACGTAAGAAGTTTTGTAATAATTCCACTTTATTTTATAACAACAATAATTACTGTCTACTGGTCACACTAGTGCAATTGTAGGAATGACAGGATTTTTTTTAAGCTTCCACATCTGAACAATTGAAAGAGGTTTTATATACACTTAATAGATTTTTTTTTAAACGGACTTGTTTAACTTGTTGCCAACATCCAAAAATAAAAATAGAGCATTTAGGATTGTGACAGATTCATTTTCAAGTCGTACTGTGTTTTGTTACCTTGTTACTATATAAAAGAATTAGTTTAATTTTTATTGCTATATAGAATTACAGTTTTACTCTTAACATAATTGTTTGTTGAGTTTCTTACAAAAAACTACAAAGTTTGGTTGGTTTTAAAGAGTGCTTTACAGGTTGGTTGGTTTTAAAGAGTGCTTTAATGACACGTCTTGAGATTCAAATGAGCAGGCATTTTCATTTTCATTGAATTTATTTATTTCTAGTATATAATTACTTTAAAAATTTGAAAAACATTAAGATATTAAGCAACAAAATATGTCTTAACTGCGTTAATTTACTTGTTAATTCGTTTTAGTAGTTTGAATTTTTAAATAAATTTTACAATAATGAAAATAATATAATTTAAATTTTCAGTGACTTATTTTTCTTTGCATATTAGGTATAGCATTATATAAAGCTGACTCGTTGACCGTTTTGTTCAATTATAAAATGCACGTGGAATATATTGCACTGAAATTAGTAAAATATAAGAGGTCAGGACCTCTATAGTTAGTGCAATAATAATTGGCAGTAAAGCAAAATTTGTAGAGTTTAAGTATTTCGAATTTTCGATTGGATTTGTACAATCTGAATAGACTGTAATGTTGTTTCATTAATGTATTGTTTTATTATAGTATATCGTATTGTTTTCAAAGTTTCGAGAGTTACTTCCTTTTTGAATTTATATTTAATTGTAAGTGTACGGTATCCTTGCAATACACTGCCCCTCGGGTGGGGTTAGTTAAACAATAAATAAATAAATCAATAAATCGAATATCGATGTTTTGTATTTCTTACGTTTTTTGAGTTTTGCCCCTCACTAATATCTATGCAGCCGGGGATTACGTGTAAGTGAACTACAATGTTGGCATGGAAAAATTTATTATTGTTTATTTTTCCTTCATTTTATGATTTTTTTTATCATATGCAATATTGTTGTTATGATTTCGTTATGTTCTTTTGTACTATTAAAATGTATGTTGCGGATTATATTATTTTTAAATTTTGTATCTTTTGCTATACAGATTACAGATTAATTGTATGTAATTACATACAATTTATTATTCTGATGGTTAACCATTTGTAGCCTGCATATTTTTTAAGTTACATTTTATTGTTTATTACATTATTATTTAGCCTCTTATATTGCATCCCTTTATCTATTCCATTTTATTTTCGACCTTAAATTAATGTCATTTTCCGATTTCTAGACGAAACAACAGAAGAAGATCCTACAATATCTTCGGCGAGCCTCTGTATGTCACCGAGTGCGGAGAGTACGGGAGCGCCTCTTTACGCTTCGACGCCCATGGAAAAGAAGATTACGAATGGATTCCACGGGAAAGTAGAACAATTGGACAATAGGAAGGACTGTGATACCGTCAATGGAAATGTGCATGGTACGTTGTTGCCCATAAAGTGTTTTATTATAGTGACTATACATATATGTATTATAATTTTAAAATATATACATTATTATCATATTCAAAATCTGTATACAATATTAATAATCAGTCAGTCGTAGATGTTGTATCTTAATTTTGTTTACAAAAGTTAGATTTCTTTTATTGAGTAAGCTGAAATTTACAATTTAAATTTATGAAACTAACACAATATGATACTAATGTAGACTAGACCACATTCAAATCAGCTTCTCGCTGTATCATGCACACAGCAGGGTAGGCATAGGAAACCTAGTATTAAGACCCTCCATTCTCCACTTTCTGCCGAATTCTGGATACATTGTATTGAGTGGTGGAACTCAACGCCACGCTTTGCCTCGACACCATAGCGAAAAAATTAAATTAAATTAGCTTCACGGTGTATCCCGCACACAGCAGGGTAGGCAGAGGGAACCTAGTGTTAAGACACTCCGTTCCCCACTTTCTGCCGAATTCTGCCGAATTCAGGCATTGCGTGTTGAGTGGCAGAACCCAACGCCGCGCTTAACCTCGACACCAGAGCGAAGAAATGGAAATATAAATTTAAGTAAATATTTCATCTCCTCGAGTGGGGATCGAACCCACAACCAGTCGGTTTTGCAGTCACACCTCGTGCCGCTGCGCCACGACCGGCCTCTATGAAAATATAAATTTAAATAAATATTTCATTTCCTTGAGTGGGAATCGAACACACAACCAGCCGCGTTTACAGTCACACTTTGCCAAGGCGCCACGACCGGTGTAATTTTATCTTTATGTTTTTACAATTCTGATCATTAAGATAAAATTTATTTTTTTTGTATGTTTTGATTCATTATTTATTTGGCTTACACAATGTGTGATTTTAACTATCACTTCGTCCGTTATAAAATATTAGTCATGAGGTTTCACGAGTAAAATTTCATATATTTTTGTACTTTTGTGAAACAGTCTTCTATTTTATATAAATTTTTTAATTGAATATTTTGTTTCAGTTAACATAGTGTCTGCATCGACGAATAATATGGACGTGCTGAGTGGTGGAGAGAGCGATGCTGGAGATACTCTGACTAGGCGGAATAATAACAGGTGAATATTATTTCTTAATTTTCGTATTTTACAAACAAAAACGAGAACGATTTAAAAATAACAGAAAATGACAGAAACACAAAACATTCAATACTTGACTATTCATGTATATGACATGCCTTCGATTGGGTACCGAAAATCGCAATCATCGATTGATATATTGAAATCAATGTATTGAAATTTTGTCATAAATTTGTAACAATATTTTCTTATACTTTAAAATAATATGAATAATTCCAGTATATCGTCGGGTGTGGCGGCCGCCGGCGACACTATAAAGAAGCGCGGCGCCGACGTCACTTACTACGTGGCGAAGGAGCTGCTCATGACGGAGCGCACGTACAAACGAGACCTGGAACTACTTACTGTTGTGAGTATAGATAAACCTGTGTTATGTATAAACTTAGGTTGACGAGTTGTGGCCTAAGATACCATTGCATAAATCTACAGGTGTTTTTTTATTTTTTTAATGAAACTTATTTTTAAGAATGATACATGATGGTGAATAGATTAAACTAGGGTTGCCTAGAATAATCAAGCTGCAATCACTTTAATAAAATTTATGGTAACTCGTTTTTCTTAAAAAATTGTGACCATAAATTTAATTTAATATCGCTATACGTTTTTTCTAGGCAACCATGGTGTAATGTACTCTACTATTGTGTATCACTCTTAAAAATAAAGTGAATCAAAAAACAGATACCTGCAGATTTATGCAATGGGACCTTGGGCCATTAGGTTTTAATTATTGCATCGAAATCGATTTCAAACATTAATTATTACAAATGCACTTACTATCATTGTCTCTTGCATGTTTAAGCCTGCAAAAGTTTAAATTTCTCCTATACCCATATGGTTAACTGGAAGACATAATAAATATAAAGTTATATTTATTATGTTATATATTTATTATGTGTATAAAGTTGTATACTCATACTTAACCAATAACTATTTTTTTCCAGACATGGTCAAAACGAGTAAGCTCGCTAGGTAGAAGCGCATCTGGCGGCGCCGAGGCCTCCGCCCTCGCGAGAGCGTGCCTCGCGTTGGAGCCCCTCGCGCTGCCCACCGGAGCCCTGCTAGCTAAATTGGACCGCGCCCTCGCCGCCTCCGCGCCCGCCAACCTGCCCTCGCCGGATGACACTGAAGGTGGGCTGGTGTGGACGTAGCTGTGTGTGTGTATGTATGCGTGTGCGTGTGTTCGTGTAGGTGTGTGCCTTATTATGGAGTAATGTTAGCAAAGATCGACCGCGCTCTCACCGCCACCGCGCAGGCATAATGCCCTTGTAGATATATTTTTGTCCCGCATTTTTCAGGGTCTGACGCGGAGACTAGTGTTAAGACACTCCATTCCCCATGACGGTGCGTCTAATTTTGAAATATTTAAGTATTATGAAATGTGTTACATAAATTAGATAGTTTTGGAGCCTTCTGCTGATCCCACTGACAGTAAGATGGTAAAAGTAAATTTATTTTGTACTTTATATCCACTGAATCACGCAAGTAGCAGACGGAGGGAACCTAGTAAAAACAGTCTGTTACCCACTTTTTGCCAACCATTTAAATCGTTGTGTGTTGAGTGGTGGAACGCCGCGACTTTTGTTATTGCCAGAGCGAGGAAGTAAAATGGCTTTAGAAAATATTAATCTGTTTACAATGTGATTTTAATTTTTTTTGTGAATATATTGCAAGTTTATTATAAAGGGAATAAACATTAAATAAAATAAATTCTTATCTTAAATTAAAATGGTATTCTTGGTTTTACATTCACTTGTAACATTATTTTAAAACAAAACATACATCGAATATATAATAATTCTTGCAGAACCAAATTGGGACGCCATATTGGCGTTGCCAGCGGGACCGTTTCTCGCTTATCTCGATAGTGTATTGTCTTGTATTGATTTGCCCGTACACTGTGATGGTATGAAGTGTGTGTATGTGTGTTTGTGTGCTATTACATCATCTACCATTGATTTGTCATGACATCATTTTTAAATCCATTAGTCATGTCAGTCAGTTGATTAATTTCATTATAGGTTTAGGTCATATATATATTATAGAGCTAATATCGTTTGTTTCATAGTAATTTTGATAGTTTTTGATATGTAAGGGTGTTTGTCTATCATTATTGATAAGATTTTTGCACTTATTTTTAGTAATAATATGTAAAATATATTGCCTTTTAATATCCGTAATGAATAATTTTTATATATTGATAGACAAATGGCTGAATAAATAAGCTGTTAACATTCAAGCTTACTTTAGATGGACACTTGTTGAAATTAATCATCGCCGACTTTTCAGTATTGTTGTAGTTGTAGTGGTCATTAAAATAAAGTCATACTAATATTAACTGTTTCACGGACGTACTGCAAAAGAACAGGTTTATTTTTTAAAAAAGATCTGTGGAATACTTTTTAGAAAACATGTTAAAATTAACTACAAAATATTTTTCTTTCATAAATGTGGAATAATACTTTAAAAGTGTGAAAACAAGACCTGTTAATCCCATGGAACAAACTGCTAGCTTCATATGTAATAATTTTCTTTATTGAGTTGAAATTTATTCATTTTTAATTTTTTTTAGAGAACGAAGAACCTGAGTATAAGAAAATTGCTGAATTGCTACTAGATTATTTATCAAGTACATTTGATGTAAGTAATATTCAGAGTAGTAGTATCCATATCATGCATAATGCATTTGAGACCAGTCGTGGTGCAGGGGCACTAGCTTTTGACTTTAAACACGATAAGTTGTGGTTTCTATTTCCACTCGAGGGAACGAAATCTTTTATATTTTCGCTCTGGTAACGTTATTCCTATTTCCACCAAGAAATAAAATCATTTTCATTGAATGCAAACATACTATACAAATAAATAAGAAATCTACCATACGTTTATATTAATGTAAATTTAATAAATATTTGCTTAAAACTTCACACTACATATAGCAGATATACGCATATAGCAGAGTAGGCAGAAGTACCATAATGTTAAGACATTCCATGTTTAATTTTTCGACGGATTTTCGAGACATTGCTTGTTGAGTGGTGAAACTTGATACAGCTCTTTGCTTTGTAACCAGAGCGACAAAAATTAAATATTATATAATTGATTTCTCCGAATGCGTATCAAGTCCACAACGCCGCGATCGCCTCTACACAAGTTATAAGTTTCCCAGGCATACAACAAGTACATCGAGCAAGTGGGCACGTCGCTGGCGCTGGTGGAGAGCGCGCGGCGGCGCGGCGGCGAGGGGGCGCGCCACGCCGCCGCCTTCGACCGCGCCTCCCCGCTGCCGCTCGCCTGTCTGCTGCTGCGCCCGCTGCACCGCCTGCACCACTATAAGAGACTGGCTTACGGTGCGTGTCATTACAGAACGATAGCCTTTTTATTTACTTTATAAAATAAAAAATATTTTATTAAAAAAAAATATATATTATACAAATATAAAAAAATATATACTTCTTGTTTAACACTCTAAAATATGTATTTTTTGTAATGTTATAATTGTGTTATACTCGTAATTTATGAACGAGACAAGATTTTATAAAACCACCAAAATAAATAAACAAATTTCCATCACACCAAAAACAGAATTACACTCAACACTAAAGAGCAAAGCGGCCCGTTCAGCGTACGAGATAGCGAGTGCCGCAGCCTCCGCCGCGGAGAATGAGCTTCTCCACGTGGAGAATCACGCCACATTGTGTCAATTGCAGAGAGATGTTGCTGGTATTTTCCTTTTTTGGTTTTGTTTCTGTCAATAAGAAAAAAAGATGCCATGAAGCTATGATATTTTTTTCTTTAACAGGCTATGATAAACTTTTGGTTGCCGAGAGAGAATTTGTGAGATTGGGATGTGTGTATACACACACATCTAAAGGATTGCAACAAAGGATGTTATTTTTGGTAAATATTATTCTTATTCAAATTTACTTTAATAAAATCACGCTGTATATGCGCATAATTTATTATGCCGCTCATAGCGGCAGAGGAAGCCTATTGTGTGTTGAGTGGCGGAATTCGCGGCATCTATTAAAAATCAGCTTCACGCTGTATCCCGCACACAGCAGGGTAGGCAGGGGGAACCTAGTGTTCAGATACTCCTTTCCGTTAAGTAAATATTTCATCTCCTCGAGTGGGAATCGAACCCACAACCAATCGGTTTTACAGTCACACTTAGTGCCACTGCGCCACAACTGGCCTATCACATCGTACATCTATTATTTAATTTTTATCGAGGTTTAGTCAGCTACAATAGAATAAATTATATCATTGACAATTTCTCTCATACACTTTACAGTTCAACGACATATTAATCCTCGCATCGAAGAATTCGAGTGGCCAGTTCCGCGCTCACACCGTTCTGCCATTACACGAACTGAGTATAGAGACCACAGATCTACCACACTCCTTAGTTATTAACCGTATGTATTTCTTTTTTAAATTCTTAACATTTTGCTATCTCGCATTTTGCAAAGTGGGAAGAAGGAACCTATTTAAGACACCCCGTTCCTTGCTCACTTAACATTTTTCGAGAAATTGTATATTGAGTGGTACAATTCATAGCCGCGCTTTGTCTTGTGATCGGTGAGGAAACGAGAATAATTCATTCGTCCGAGATAAAAAAAATTGCAGAGAATGAAGTGTTTCAATACTAGGTTCTACCTTCCCTGCTATATGAGGTTGCCGTAGCGTGAAAATAAAATATTAAATATTGATAAAGAGATTAAATAATAAAAAAGCTGTATCATTACATATGTAAAAAAAATATATTTAAGTACCTACCTATATTAAATTTAAATTATCTTTTAAAAAATTTTATCGATAATATTTTTTTATTTATAGATGAAGAAACAAAAATAATATTAAGCACCAACAACGATATAGAGTTCACCGGGTGGAGTGAAGCTCTCACTGATGTAGTGGAGGCGGCGAGAGACCGTCCCGCAGATATTGATACGCAACAGACGCCGCAACTGCAGGATTATGGTATTTGTAATTACTTAGTGTAAAATTTATATTTTTTTGTAAATAATACATTTTAATTTATATATAAAGAGAAGGAATTTCACGATTTTATTATTAACAATTTTTTATACCACTCGCTTTGGCCGCTCGATAAAGGACTATCTAACACAAATATTTTTATATTCTTAATTCGATCTAGATATTCTTGAGATTAGCACGTTCAACCAAATAAACTCTTCAGCTTTATCGTATTAATTATAGACTTCATTTGCTTAAAATAAATTATTTTTTTAAATAAAGCAAACACTATTTAATGAATAGTATAGAAAACACATTAATCAAATCAATTTTTACAGACGAGACCAACACCGCAGAGGTGTCGAGTGCGGGCGGCGCGGGCGGCGGCGCGCTCGCGCACGTGTGCTGGCACCGCGCCACCTCGCTGCGGCGCCGCCAGCTGCACCTCGCCATGCGGGTACGTGTCACCGTGTGTTAGAGAATGCTACACAAATAAACTTATATTGATTATTCATCGTTTATTATAAAACATTTAATCTCTTACTAAATACCTACCTAAAAATTTATAATTAATTTTATATTATATTACAGAGTCAGCTGTCAGGATATCTATTAAGAAAATTCAAGAATTCTCACGGTTGGCAAAAGCTGTGGGTGGTGTTTGCGCTTTTTACATTGTTCTTTTACAAAACGTGCAGAGACCAATCGCCACTCGCCTCGCTACCTTTACTGGGGTAAGATTTATTATTATTACGAAGAAATTATAAAAAATTAAAGAAAAATGCAAATAATACAGAAAAACATAGTATGCTGAAGACCGACGAGTGCAGTAATATTTATTTAATACATATAGTTATTTTTTAATGAAATTGATGAAACTATATAAAATATGATCCATGCGTTTTTTTTTTCATTTTATTTTACTTTTTTTGTAGTTTTAGCTTCACTATGTATCCCGTACGTAGCAGGGTAGGCAGAGAAATCCATTCCATTCCCATGAAAACATTTTCGTTCTCCATTTTTAATTTTACTTAATTTTCATAAGTTTATTTGATTTATGATTCATAAGATTAAATTCTTTAAAACTAAAACGATTTTTCTTACGTTTAATTTTAAATTATTTTATTGATATTTTTATTTTATAGATATAGTTAGTATAATCAAATTAAAACTGGAAGATACTTCCTTGTATGTTGAAATGATTTTAATGCAATCTATATATATAAAAGGACTTGTGCTGACTGACTGAGGTAAGACGCACGCAGAGCCGTAACCGCTGATAGTAGAAACGTGAAATTTGGGCAGATGTTTATTTTCATATTCTGGACATCCACTAAGAAGGGAATTTGAAAGATTTTAACCCTAAAGGGATGAAATAGAGGTTGAAAGTTTGTATGGAAAAAGAAATAATCTGTACCGATTTTTATAAAATTTGAAATTCAGACTCTTAAAAATATTTCATTGAACACGTGTTACATAGTTTTTAAGAATTCACCCCCTAAGGGTTCAAATAAGGGGTTGAAAGTTTATATGGAAAAATCTTTAAATTGCCACCGATTTTTATAAAAATTTAAATTCAGACTGTTAAAAATATTTTATTGAACACGTGTTTCGTGGTTTTTTTTTGGAATTCACTCCTAATAAGCGGGCGAAGCCGCGCGCGCCCTCTAGTATTAAATATATCCAGTATACAGTTATAACTACATAATACTGTTGAAAAATATCTAAAAATATACTGTTGGACTGGATTCAATTATATTTATTATATCTTCGGTATAAACTATTTAATTATATATTCATAATAAGTGATTTCTTAACTACATGATACTAGCGACACAAACGCGGCTTTGTCTACAAAAACTTATTATTAGGTTAAAGCCAAATAATTAAAAATCCTTACATAAATTGTAGTAATGTGTTATTCTTATGTTTTAGGTATATTACTGTAAAGTTTAGTTTCATCTAATTCCGTTCAGTGGTTTTTGAGTAAAAGTGGAACAAACATCCATCCTCACAGACTATCACATTTATGTTTATTAGTAAGATTACCATATATAACATATTACTTACTATAGCTTTCTCTAATTGAATAGGTATAGCGTGGGTGCTCCAGTACCCGGCGACGGCATCGACAAGGAGTTTGTATTCAAATTGCAGTTCAAGAATCACGTGTATTTCTTTAGAGCGGATAGCCACTTTACATATAATAGGTAGGTGTCTAAATAATACTATTATTTTCTTTTTCACGCCGTATCCTGCATATAGCAGGGTAGCGGCCTACAGTGTGTTTTGTCTTATTATCATAGCAGGAAATAATAAAATTTCATTCCCCGAATGAGAATCGAATCCACAGCCATCGCGTTTACAGTCAGATGCTGTGACGCTGCGCTACGACTGCCGCAATTACATAATACTTTACATTTTTAACATTATTTATTTATACCACATTAAATATTGTTTATTTTTTTATTCGCAGATGGATAGAAGTGCTGCAAACGCCGATGGTCCCACATCAAAATTAACATGAATTAGAAATTCATACCATAATTTCTAAATAATTAAATTTACTAATTTTAACAATTGGTGCCATAAAAAGAAAATCAATCTGCTCCAATTTATTAAAAAATATTTAATGAAGACATAATGTTCAATTTGTGAAATTGTAGAACTATAAAGATTTAGTTACGTACTTTTTAAAGTATTTTTTTTAAATATTGTATGTTATAGAATCTTGTTAATCCTGCACTATTAAAAACTAGAGTAGATCGGCTTTCTGGAATGTTCGGGAGTACAGGATTGTATAATCTCATAAAATGAAAATTATAATGTAAAATTAAAAGGAAACACCAACACAAAAAACTCAAAAAAATAAAAACAAAAACAAAGGTACAGTTTCTTATAACTGTCAAACATATTATTATTAATTTATTACATACTTTTTAATAATCTTCAATTATAGTATATTGTTGGGTTCTCTTTTTCTCCATTTTTAACAATTAATTTGATGTTTTTAACTATTATCGGAGGAGGTGTGTATATCATGTCCTGTGTCTTACATGAGACGTTTTCATTAATGAGATTGATTAACGTATTTAGAAGAAATCCTTTCTTTTTTTCTAAATTTTATCTTGATTCGGCACAAAAACTAAACTGCTCATTTAATTATTAAGCGTTAAGAACTGATGGAAATAGTACAATTGTAGGTGTTCTAGTTTAATACATAATAATAAAATATTAATGAATAATTTTAATTAATTAAGTTACGTTATACACTATAAATTGTATAAAAAATCCTATTAAGGCGAGTCGTGGCGCAGGTACACAAGTGTATGTAAACGCGACACGTTGTGGGTTCGATTCCCCAGTCGAGGAAATGAAATATTTAATATTTTCATTTTCGCCACTTAACACGCAATACCTCTAGAATTTGGTGGACGGTAGGGAACGGAAGTGTTTTAACACTAGGTACGTAGGTCCCTCCGCCTACCCTGCTAAGTGCGGGGTACGGCGTGAAACTAAAAAATAAACAGAATTTAAAGAAGTAACAGACTAATCAAAAAGATAGTCAAATTATTTCTTCAAATCAATAAAAATATGAAGCAGAATATATACTTATCTTATGTAGAAGTGGATAAAACTTATAATTTAAATTAATTTACAATTATCGAATACTACTAAATAATGGAGCTCTTAGCCATTTATTTACTTCATATTCATTTTTATATAACATAGCAGTTTAATATCTTAAATTATGTAATGTTCATTTTTGCAGAAATTAATAATTTGTTATTAGTTTGGATTTTGACTTGTACTAGTAATTCACTTATTTATTTATTCTTTTCTTATCATTTTTTAAATCATTAAATATTATTTTAACATCAATCGTTATGAATTATTTATTCCATATGCTATAAATAATAAGCAATCACTATCCATACTATTAGTAAAGTCATACTCGGAGAGGTGGATTGGTATTTAACTTACATTAACTATTTCAATTAAATACTAATTGACATCTCTTAAATGTAGCTGTTTCTAGATAACGATATTAAGTATACTTAATATTTATTAAAAATATTTAACTTGAGTAATATTTTCTGATTATGTATAAAATATTATAAAGAAATAAATATATTATGTAACGTTATTAAAACATAATAGTTTAAAAAATATTTAAAATGAATATATATAAAAATATTACAATATTTAGAGTGCCTTATACATGTTTCTCATTAATTATTAATTATATTCTATATTTATATCGCCATTTTGTATTACTAGATCGCTTTTTAGTAGTTATTATATAGTAATTTCATTCCGTTATTGAAAATGTATTTCGAAATTGTTTGTGTAAAGAAACGGAAATTGGTGTGTGTTGTTTATTTATAAGATAGTATGTCATTTTATATTCGTACTGTTTGTAGAGCAAAGTTTATCTATTTATTTCTATAGGATGGTTGTGGGTTCGATTTTCATTAGAGATTATTTTAGCGGGAAGCTAGGAATTAACTGTTTTACACGTTTATTACTATTATATTCTCTGTCTACCATGCTATATTTCTTATAAAGCGTAAAGTAGAAAAAAATAAATGAAACCAACAAAACTAGCACCTCTCAAAGACATGCCTAAATGCGTCAAATTATTGATAATTTTCTTATGCATAAGAGCTTTAAATACAGTCGTGGCCGGTTTAAAGTTAGACTTTATGATTTTCTGCGAATTGCATGTACACTTGGGTAGAAAAGAATAAAAAAATCCTTAAATCATATCTGCGCAGCCATTTACAACTAACTTCATTCTGGCCACGATTCATTGGTCGTACTATATTACTTTGCCCTACAAAAAGTACTAAACCCTATTCCAAAACATAAGATGGCTGTGTCATACAAATGTATGGTACATACATGTACATTTGTATTTATGTATGGACCCTGGATGAGTGAGCTGCATGTAGCCTGTGGTATATTTATTGTACATCACAAAGGTCAACACAATATTTTTGTATAAATACACGAATATTAATTGAATTGTGTTTTATTGTTTATAATTTTCACCCGTTTTACTGTTCGTATTTACCTTAATTTTTAAAAATCAGCTTGTAGCAGTATGTGCCTTGGATATAAATTAAAAATAATTTAAAAAATACAATAAAATATGCATGGCTATACATTTAAATAATATAGTTAATTATAAATAATACAAACTATATATTTTTAATACAGGCAGTCCTCGTACTTACGGCATGTTAGGTTCTCGAAATACGCGACATAAAGCGAAACGACGTAAGTCGAGACATATTTTTTCATATGTTTACATGTAAAACTCAAAGGTCAGGTTCCACACAGACTCAAAATAAAGAAAAAATTGCATTTATAACAAAAGATATACATACTTTATTATCAAAAGTAAGTTCTTAAAATAATATATGTACTTATGAAATTGCTAGTTATTTTTGGTACATATTTTTGTGTTATTCATTCCAATAATAATAATAATAAAACTTTAATAATCAAAATATGCAATGAGAAATAATAAATTAAACTTTTGGCTTAAAAAATATGATAAATTAAATGTGATAAAAAGTGATAAATTAAGTTCTCGTCCAATAGGTGAAGTCGAACAACCGCGATCTTTAAGTTTTAAAATTTTAGATTTGACCTCCATTGTAATTGTCTTTCTTACTCTCTTCTTCACTTCACTATTATTGTCTTGTTTAGGTGGCATAGTTAGATTAAAAAAAAACTAATGTATTACGTCTTGATTGTCCGTTATCCCTGAATTAACTAAACAAAACGGCGGGTGCCGTGTCGGCGAGCGGGGTAATCCCCGCAGATGCCGCTGATTTTGTTTAGTTAGCGAGTGTGAGTTAGTGAGGAGGGATTACCTCGCTCGTCGACACTGCGCCCTGCCATGCCGGCCCCTCAGACATTGACTTCGCGACAAGTGAATTCTCCTTTGCCGGAAGTCGAAACATTTGACGTATGTTTGAGGAACAGTGTCAAAACATTGTTCGACGTAACTCGAAACGACGTAAGTCGAGGACTGCCTGTACTATATTAATCGAGATGAGTTCATGTATTATCGTCCCGAGTGTCGCAACCGTCGTTCTGTCTATATAGTGGGGTGCAGAACTATATATATGATGCACATAAAGACTCGTACCAAATATATTATAAATATAATATAATAATTCGTAGCCTATAATGACACGATGTTTTAGGATTGAATTTCTTATAAAGGCAATATATGTGTAGGGGCGACACATATTGTGGATCTTTGATCCATATTACAATATTGAATGTTGCTTGACGTCGCGAAGGCTGACGTGATGGGCTTATGCGAACTGTTATAGCGACATTAACTATGTCGTGGCTGATGCCGTCTCGCAGTACGCTCGCGGTACGTAAGCTATGCTTGTATGGCGTTGTCATTGATATAATGTATACCACTTCTACGACTTGGTATATGACTAGTAGGTGTGTGATGCTATTTTATGTCCCAGCTCTGGTGTATGTAGTATGTGCGTGTTGTGCCGTGCGTTTATTTAACAGATCGGCCGCCTAGCGGTAGTGCGTACGTTCCAACGACTTATATTGATCTCACAAATCAATCAACATCACGAATCGCTATTCTAATACAATCTTAATATAAACAAGCGTAACAAGTACCTTCAAAAAGATTACACACAAACGGTCCCGGAGAGTTCAATAAGACAGTTGCAGCCGCAGTCGGGTAGGAGTTCACGGTGTAGGGGCGGGGCGGGGCCCTTACTCTTTCTTCCTTTAATTATAACTAGTTCGCAGTTATAGTAGAGAGGAAGATAGGACGCGCTCTTGGCTTTTCCTCGGAAGAGCTTCGAGTTATGACAATGTTATATTGTCGAGTTTCAGTTATTTGAATAAACTTCTGATGGCGAATATTTTATTAAAGCAATACCTTCTAATGGTTTATATAAAATTCTTAACACTGTTACCTCTGAATCCCTAAACGATTTTGGGTTTTTCACGATCGCAACTATAAACGATTCTAACCACAAGATACATCACAAGCCAAGGCATTATTTATTAAATAATATTTTCAAAGGTGTTTGGGATATCAGTTACAAGCTTATCCCCCACGCGGCTCAATAGGCAGATGGAACTTAGTGTTATGACACTGTGTTCCCCATTTTCATAAGCGAGCGACTGTAAACACGTTAAGTTGTGGTTTCAATGTCTACTTCGAGAACATGACGCTTTGCGTCGCTTTTCCCTTGTTATTAGAATGAGGAAAGGAAATGGAAATAATTTGTGTTTTTAATTATTATTTAAGAAAAAATTAATGAAAAACAGATCCTATTGTTCACCATTTATTTGAAGACTAAAATACGACATTTAGGATAATTTTATATTATTAATAAATTATTTGGCTTTGGTATTTGTAATATCTAACAGATCTTTAAAGTTTTTGTGTAGATATCTAATAACAGTATATAAGATATATTTTATAGTAATAATTAATACTAATATTTACATTAGATTGATTTGTAATATATATATATTATTAAAATAACATTTATTATGAGTTAATTAACATTTTTATATTAATTTCTATATTTCTTCATATCTCACATTTTTGATTAATGGTTTACATCTCTTGACTGTTAAGTCATCGAGTTAATTATTTACATATAAATTATATAAATATAGTGTTCCATATTTTATTTTTAAATATTTTCCACAATTATACGGGGTTTACAAGACATTATATTCTTAACTTTATGTAATTTTAGTTATATGGACAACGTCATTAAAGAATCTTCTTTATGTGGACATTACATACACGTATGTAAAGCTGGATAAAATAATAAAAAAATATATGTAATCAAAGAATAATAAAATGTAATGTAGCTATACAAGTTCATCTTTTAGTTCATAGCTGCGGAACATTAAATAAACTGTTATAATACATATATATTCTTAAATAAGGTTAAAATAATAATTTAACTAAGTACCTATAGGCGGGAAGTTGTGATTTGGCATGAAATATAAAGCGAAAATATTCTAATTCTTATTTTAATATTAAATTAAATCAGCTTCACACTGTTTCCCACACACAGCAGGGTAGGCAGAGAGAACCTAGTGTTAAGAAACTCTGTTTCCTACTTTTCGCCGAATTTTGGAGGCATTGCGTGTTGAGTCGCGGAACACAACGCCGCTCTTTGCCTCGACATCAGAGCGAAGAAACAGAAATATAAATTTAAATAAATATTTCATTTCCTCGAATGAGAATCGAATCCACAACCGTCGCGTTACAGTCACACCCTTGTGCCCCTGGGCCACGACGGCCTCAATTTTTATTTTAAAATATTAAATAAAATATTTGTAAAAAATATTAAATATACACTGTACTTTATCTACATATGTCATCTGTATACAGTAATCTATGAACAATTTATAATCTATATTTAATAATACAAATAAATAAATAAATAGCGGCGCCAGCGCCAGCCATACAAATAAAAATTAATTAAAACTTAATACATAATGACTATTAAAGTTTTAAAATAATATTATTTACATTCGAGTAGTGATAGTATCGCCATTTTCTTTGACTTCCTCTTTTCTCCTATCTTTATTTCTACTTCTGAAGAAGGAGCCGGTAGTGACAGATCGTAGTCTGAAAGAACCAGGTGTTCCATTTGCCACAGATGTTCTAGAACCGTTTGTTTCTTCTTGAATCTTCGGCGATCTATCTCTGTTTGGCCTGGATCGATATGAGAAGCTTGCCGCTTTGAGTCTTGCGCTGATGCCTGTCACACACATGTTTAAAATATAATTAGTTTAATGAATACAATTTTTCGCTATAAAGACTTTTACGAAGTTTAAAATTACGCATATTTTTATTGTTTAAATGTTGTGTTCGAATATTTTAGCATATTTTCCTTGGCTATTTATTATACGGTATTTATTATAAGGTGGTACACCTTCGGAGGTTTGGACATAAAAATAGGTCTACAGGAATAATGAAAGTTAATTTTTTTAGTTCTTCTCTTATTTGTGGTCCTCCAATTGCAATACTGTTTTTTACAAGAATACCATAGCTAACAAAACACTCCATACAAAACAATAAAAAGAATCAATAATCTACGGTACGGTCGACGAGCGGTAGCCGCCCTGAAGTTAGATGTAGATAGCACAGATTTAATTTTAGGATTTTTCTTATTTTTGGTTATTTCTTTGAGGCCAGTCGTGGCGCAGGGGCACAAAGTGTGACTGTACCGATTGGTTGTGGGTTCGATCCCCACTCAAGGAGATGAAATATTTACTTAAATTTATATTTCCATTTCTTCGCTCTGGTGTCGAGGCAAATCTCGGCGTTGAGTTCTTACACTCAACACGCAATTTCTCCAGGATTCGACAGAAAGTGGAGAATAGAGTGTCTTGACACTAGGTTCCCTCGCCTACCCTGCTGAGTGCGGGATAGAGCGTGAAGCTGTTTTTTTTTATTTCTAGTTAACTTCAAGGCGACCATAACACGCAGAGCGCGCTACACATAGAATAGCGTGCAATCGTCAACTCACCCAGCTTGGTCCCAGCGAGCGCGTGCTCGGCGCAGGCGTGGGCGGCGGTGGGTGTGTGCGGCGCCGGACACGCTGCCGGCCACGGGCGGCGCCGCGTCGGGCCGCCGCGCCACCATGCTGCTGGAGTACGGCCGGATCGAGTCCGTGCCGTTGCTGCAAGTGGGGAGATTACTATGTTGTTGATAATATGTTCTAAATTATGTCCTAATGGCATGTATGAAGAGGTTGATGACAGTGGACGAGGCGAAAGAGGTATGTAGAGACCGTAGCGTTTGGCGGCCCGTTCTCTCTGACTACTCCGCTAGGGATAAAGCGTGAAGTTAAGTTAAGTTAAAATATATCCTATCCATAATTTCCTCAATCAGAGGCAAGTCTCGCCGCTCGTCGCATCGCAGGGGGGTAAAGTGTGACTGTAAACGCGACTGGTTGTGGGTTTGTCCCCACTCGAGGAAATTATATATTTATTTAAATTTATATTTTCATTTCTTAGCTGGCGTCAAGGCAAAGCGCGGCATTGAGTTCCGCCTCTCAACACGCAATAAATCCAGAATTCAGCGGCAAAGGGGGACGGAGTGTATCAACACTAGGCTCCTTCTGCCTACACTGTTGTTTGCGAGATACAGCGTGAAGCTGAAAAAAAAATGTTCTGGGTAGATCAAAGGGTCAAGAAGATATAACTATTTTTAATCGCTTTGATAAGGTGGACGTTTTCTAAATAGGGAACAGAGTGTCTTAACATTAGGTTCCCAGGTTCCTCTTGCTCATTCTATTATGTGCGGCTAATAGCGTGAAGCTAAAATGAATAAAATAAGTTACCAAGTGTGCGTGTGTCGGCTGCGTGAGTGGAAGTCCTTAGGCCGCCGAGCGCTAGGCGCGGTGCCGGCGCGCATCGCCCTCCGCCCTTGGATGTTGCCGTCTAATGCTACAAAATAGTGGATAAATCTTATTTATATACTAAACGAAGCAGCCATTAATGTAAATTGACAAAAAATTTAGAATGTTAATTAAATAAATTGAATACTACGAACGACCACAGATTGTAGTGCATCGATATTGTGTTATTTCTTCGAACAATAAAACTATGTAGTTGTATATTCTTTAATAGGAACGGAGTGTCTCAATATTAGGTTCCCCCTGCCTACCCTGCCTATGTGCGGGATATAGCGTGAAGCTAAATACCTTAATAACTATAAAAATATGATTGCGATTGATATAATAACAAGGCTAACTAAGAAACCTTACTCACCCTGCGCGGGCGCATCCAGGGGGTGTGTATAGATGCGCTTCCTCGCTTGCAGCATGGTGTACACGAGCGCGGCGAGCGAGCGCGGCGGCGCGGGCGCGGGCAGCGGGCCGGCCACGCGCGCGCGCACGCTGCTCACCCACCAGGTTTTCATGCGCCCTTTACCTTTTCTAACTAAGAAACCTTACTCACCCTGCGCGGGCGCATCCAGAGGGTGTGTATTGATGCTCTTCCTCGCTTGCAGCATGGTGTACACGAGCGCGGCGAGCGAGCGCGGCGGCGCGGGCGCGGGCAGCGGGCCGGCCCCCGCGCGCGCACGCTGCTCACCCACCAGGTCTCCATGCGCCCTTTACCTTTTCTAACTAAGAAACCTTACTCACCCTGCGCGGGCGCATCCAGGGGGTGTGTATAGATGCGCTTCCTCGCTTGCAGCATGGTGTACACGAGCGCGGCGAGCGAGCGCGGCGGCGCGGGCGCGGGCAGCGGGCCGGCCCCGCGCGCGCGCACGCTGCTCACCCACCAGGTCTCCATGCGCCCTTTACCTTTTCTAACTAAGAAACCTTACTCACCCTGCGCGGGCGCATCCAGGGGGTGTGTATAGATGCGCTTCCTCGCTTGCAGCATGGTGTACACGAGCGCGGCGAGCGAGCGCGGCGGCGCGGGCGCGGGCAGCGGGCCGGCCCCGCGCGCGCGCACGCTGCTCACCCACCAGGTCTCCATGCGCCCTTTACCTTTTCTAACTAAGAAACCTTACTCACCCTGCGCGGGCGCATCCAGGGGGTGTGTATAGATGCGCTTCCTCGCTTGCAGCATGGTGTACACGAGCGCGGCGAGCGAGCGCGGCGGCGCGGGCGCGGGCAGCGGGCCGGCCCCGCGCGCGCGCACGCTGCTCACCCACCAGGTCTCCATGCGCCCTTTACCTTTTCTAACTAAGAAACCTTACTCACCCTGCGCGGGCGCATCCAGGGGGTGTGTATAGATGCGCTTCCTCGCTTGCAGCATGGTGTACACGAGCGCGGCGAGCGAGCGCGGCGGCGCGGGCGCGGGCAGCGGGCCGGCCCCGCGCGCGCGCACGCTGCTCACCCACCAGGTCTCCATGCGCCCTTTACCTTTTCTAACTAAGAAACCTTACTCACCCTGCGCGGGCGCATCCAGGGGGTGTGTATAGATGCGCTTCCTCGCTTGCAGCATGGTGTACACGAGCGCGGCGAGCGAGCGCGGCGGCGCGGGCGCGGGCAGTGGGCCGGCCCCGCGCGCGCGCACGCTGCTCACCCACCACGTCTCCATGCGCCCTTTGCCCTTCACTTCCACCGCGCCTCGTGCTTCCAGCCCGTAGCCGCGGCGCTCTAATACCTGCATTATTTTGGGTATTTAATTATCTGTGTCATTTTGGAGGCATTACTTATTTTTTCTAATAATAAAGTAAAAAAATTATGAAAAACATAATGATTTGATAATCATTATTTTTTCATTATTTTGACAGATTTGATAATCTGCGCATCCATCTTCAGCTAACTTCAAGGCGGCCACGACCTGTTGACCGTACTGTAAATGTAGTTATGTCACCATTAGCATATCTGGAGATATGGCCTGGACTTTAGCCTTGAATATATATGTTAGTGTTAATGTTGTTTTTTAGTTTTTAAGTAAGTAAAGTTTTTAGGTTGCGCAGCAGACTATTCTTCAGACTATCCATCAGAGTGGAAAAGGAAATTGATATTGTGAGGCTAAGAAACACTGTCAACTACTACTACTATTGAGAAACTAGTATTAGTGCTGAGCTGCGGAGCTCACCGCCGCGCTTTACCTCAACGCCGAAGCGAAAAAATGAAAAACTAATTAAAAGCTACCTTATTAAACAAATTATCTCTATCGTACCTGTTTTGTATACTTCGTTACTTGAATACGATCCATAGCACCAGTGGACTCCATACGTGATGCTTCATTCACCGTGTTGCCCCATATGTCGTACACTGGCTTCCGGGCGCCGATGACACCGCCCACGAGAGGACCACAGCTTATACCTTCACAAAAGTATATAAAAATATGGATAGGTATGCTCCTTTCTTAGACGTGATTAATAAAACAAATACTTTTTTTATAACTGATGTCTTTAAGCATCGTCCATATTATGGAAGGCTATTAGAAACAAAATAGAAAAAATAGTCTTACTTTTTAGTTAATTTTTAATGTTATAGTTTTTACGATTAAAATTAGTTCCTGTTCATACCAGTCTCATTCTGCAGTAGATATGAAAGAGAGTAAGCCCGTACATTTTTAATCAGGTTCACGCTGTATCTCGCAAACAGCAGGGTAGGCAGAGGGAATCTAGTGTTAAGACACCTTCCGCCGAATTCTGGAGGCATTGCGTGTCGAGTGGCGGAACTCAACGCCGCGCTTCGCCTTTGCCACACCCGAGCCAAGAAATGTACATAAAAATTTAAATAAATATTTTATTTCCTCGAGTGGTCGAACCCACAACCAGTCGCGTTTATAGACACACATTGTGCGCCAATCGTTGTTAATCTAAAGAAATCAGAGACATTGTTAATACTAATTATTTAATGACAATTACAAAATATATAAGACTTACCTACTCGCAAGCCAAATTTGTTAAAGCTGTGTTTGTTGATGTCTTCGAGCGCTTCTCGAATTGCGAACGCGTAGTCCACCAGAGCGCAGAGGTGGTCGCAGTCGTCGTCCGCTGTCTGGAATGAAAATTACATTTTCATCACATTGATACTATGCTGTAAATATTAATTGCCTAAATTACATATCTATGAAGGAAAATAGTATCTCAAGATCGATATCAGACTTGAGAGCGGTTTCTAAATATGGGCCTATGATTGTGGACTTGTAGGCTAGAGTTCCGTCAAATAATATTTTTACTATACTGTTGCCAGTTGTGCCATTCGATATCCATAAAAACGGTGGAAAGTGATATATTTTAAAGACAAAAATATATGCAATATAATTGTGCACTGATCAAAAAAGTTTTATTTTCTTTTCTATGGAAAAATCAGGACTGCTTTTAATCATCATTTGTTGAACTAAACTGTTTATTTCTGCTATAACTGTTTATATATGCTATCATTGCTAAAAGTATAGAAGTGGTACTGAAATGTCAATTCATTTTAAAATTTGTAAAGAAAAATATTAGTTACTGCCAATATTGTTTGTGTTAGACGTTTTTTTTATTTTGAGTTAATATTGTTGAACTGATGAGCATGTTTTGTTTTAATAAATAATAGTTAGCCGTTTTTCTTTTTCCTTTGAATCACTATATTCTTTTAACATGACATAATCATGTTATAAAACCTTTTTTATTTTTCTTTTCTTACCTTATGATTGGGATTAAGTCCAGACGCAGCCATATAGGTAGCGGCAATCGTTTTTATTTTCTCTATACTCTTGAACTGCGGTTGCATTAGTAACTTGTCGAAATCAACTAAAAACAAATATTAAAGAATTATTATTATTTAAGCTTAGGACTAATAATAAAATGGTAAATATAAATCGATTGGTACATTACAAATGATTTCGTTCAGCACCCTCATGCAGTCCACCGCTTTTTGCTCAGAATAGAACTCGTGAAAGTTTGGTATCCCTGCGAACATCACTCCGACCTCGTCACGCCATTGAGAATATAGCTCCTGTTACCAAATAATAATTTATTTGAACACAGAGTCTTTAAATCTAAATAAAAATTAAATTGTGCGAGTGTTTTAACACTATGCTCCTTCGTTGTGTGTGGCATACAGCGTGAAGCTTTGAACTTAAAATAAAAAAATTGAAAAATGTGACTTTGGGATTTAAATTGAAATCGATCATTGTGAGTTACAATTTAATAAATTATTTTCTATAACTCATGGAGTTGAAGAAAATATATGTTTGAGCAGAAAATGTAGGAAGAATGGCACTAGGTTCTTTATGCATAAACTGCAAAATAATGAAAAAATCATTAAGGAAAAAACCGACATATTAATCTGTTCACTTTACTTTCCTACCAAATATAAGACATTAAGATTAATCAAACAACTCACATCTGGACACCTATCCTTGCTCAGAAAATGATTAACAACATGGTCCGGCAAGATATGCTTCAGGAGGTGTCTATTAGTCCTCTGAGTGTCTTTCATTTCTCTAAGATCGGTCTCCGCTTGCAACTTCCACAGAAAATCGAGTCTCGAGGTCACTTCCACTAACCTCGCGTGGTATACGACTATTACCAAAAACATTATCATCAAGATTGTCATTTGTATGTAGAAACGAAGAGGGCTGAAATTGATTAGAAAATGTTAGGTGGAGAATGAGTTAATTATCTCTAAAATTGATCTTTAGTTTCATCGTAAGAGAACATAATAAAGAAAAATTACGGCCGTGGTTGCGCTGGGGCACAAGCGTGCGATTGTAAACGCGGCGGTTGTGAGTTCGATTCTCTCTCGGGGGGTATGAAATATTTAATATTTTCAGCTCCTCGCTCAAATACCGAAAGCGCTGCATGGAGTTCTCCACTCCATCTACAACTATCTATAATCCCTCGGCTTACTCTACTAGAAAGAAGAAACTTTTTTGGCTTTTATATACACAATTTCAAGAACTAAAAATAAATAATATGAGATTTTATGACACCCGGACCCTTATATTTATACTATCAGCACAGCGTTGCGTGTTAAGTGACGAAATTTAACGCCGAGCTATGTCTTATGCCAAAGTGAGAAAATGAAAATAATTAATTCCTACTGTCTAACTATTAAGGCTCATGAGATACAGGATGTATTTCACGAGTCTTAGTAATAGGGTCCCATTTAACCCTGCGTAGGAAACCCTAAAAAATAAAAACACACTGAGCTGACACCACTTACCTATCATCCATTTCTTCATTGTCATTTTTATAGTACGACAGTAACAGAACTGCATACATAGCCACATTAATGATTGCCAGCAAGGTTTTTATCAAGTAATACAATTTCAATATCGACGTCAAGGCCACGAGGCACAGGATCCAAGTGAACACCACATATTCAGGCTTATAGCATTCTCCTATCAGCTCTTCGTATACAACCAGGTCGTTCTCCAGGCCGGTGGTGTTGGTTGCGTTTGCTATCGGGTTCGGCATCGTCAGTAATGGGCAGATGTAGAGTTTGGTTGTGCTGAAATTGAAATTAATGTTTTTAATTTTGTTTTCTTTTGAGGCCAGTTGAAAATAAGGGGCACGCGTGTAGGCATGTACTGTAAACGCAACAAGTTGTGGGTTCGATTTGCAATCGAGGAAACGGAATATTTATTATTTTCATTTCTTCACTGTGGTACCGGGGCAAAGCTCGGCGGTGAGTTCCGCCACTCAACATTCAATGCCTCTAGGTTTCCTCTGCGTAACCTGCTGTGTGCAGGGTAGGCAGAGGTATAGAGCAAAGGCAGAGGGCTGAGCTGATTTGATTTAATTGAATATTTTTTTTTACTTTCATTTTGTCACTCTGCCACCAAGGCAAAAGTCCGTCATTGAGCTTTGCCACTCAACACGCAATGCATCCAAAATTATATATTTTTATCACTTAAAACAACTTTTAAAACAAAACAACAAAAAAAAACAAAGACTTACCTAGAAATCGACATAATGGTAACAAAGCAACATATATGGACGTTCCTTCGCATTCTGTTCCCACTCAGTCCGGCTGAAAACTGCGCGAGGCGAGGCAGTGCTCGGGGGAACTCCTCCGCCATCACTACCACGAAGGACACGGCCAGGGCCAGTGTCATTATTAGTAATGTTACCACTAGTACGAAGCAACTGGAAAAAAAAATGGAAAACAAGTTTTAGAGAAAACGTATAAAAATATTATCTTCTTTTAAATCGTACCAGCACTCCGTTGTCTAAAAATTGATTTTATTTTCTAATTGCGGAATTGTACTTTAAAAATCTTAAATAATATAGAATTTTCAATTACTTTATGTATTTTGTTTTATTTATCGAGTATTTTTAAGCAATATCTTGTATTCATTTTAATTATACAAAAAAAACATGCACTATGGCCGCCCATTAGAGAAAAGAAAATATTAATAATCGATTACCTAAAATACTGTCTCTGGCGCAGGGGCATAAGCTTAATACTGTAAACTCGATAGGTTGTGGGTTCGGTTCCCACCCGAAAAAATGAAATAATTGAAAACTGGGGCGCGAAAGTTAACGGGAACGGAGTGTCTTAACACTAGCTTCCAAAGTTCCCTCTGCGTACCCTGCATGCGTTATACAGTGTGAACTTAAAAAACAATACTTACTTAAAATGTATAATATATTGCACAGCGACAATAAACAGCCACAGAACCAAACAGCACATAACGTTGGATTTAAAAGTTTTCTCGTCGAGTTGTCCAAAGCGAGAGTCCAAAGAGGCGCGTCTGAAGTGCAGGGACCAGGGCTTCATGTGCTCCACGCGCATGCGGCGGTTACTGCTCACTTCAATCGAATTTATTATATCGTCTTCCTGGAAATATATTTTGTCTTTATAAGTTTCTTCCAGTTTCACGCTGTATCCCGCTGTATCGTGCTACATGCAGGGTAGGCAGAGGTAGTCAAGTGTTAAGATACTTCCCACTTTCCGCTGAAGTTTTCGAGGCATTGAGTGTTGAGTAGCGGAACTTAACGCTGCGCTTTGATTATAAGATTTAAAAAAAGAAATGACATCATGATGGTGAATTTAAAACGCGATGGTTTTGAGGTTGAATGAGTTTGAATCTCATTTGGAAGATTCTTCATATTTATTAATAGTGTCATTTTCCACTTATGTCCGCCGTACAAAGGCATTTCGCTGTTTAATAAAAAACCATTACTTTTTATATCGTCACGCTGTATTCCGTTTATAGAAGGATTAGCAAAGGAAATCAAGTGCAAGTTAAGACACTCCGTTCCTCATTTGATGCCAAATTTTGGAGATTCGCTACTCAACATATGATATGTTGTGTAGCGAAACTTAACCCCGATAACCAGAACCAGGATACGAAAATTAGAGGATACAGAGGGAACCTAGTGTCATAAGACACTCCGTTCCCCACTTTCTGCCGAATTCTGGAGGCATTGCGTGTTGAGTGGCAGAACTCAACGCCGTGCTTTTCCCTCGACACCAGAGCGAAGAAATGGAAATATAAATTTAAGTAAATATTTCATCTCCTCGAGTGGGGATCGAACCCACAACCAGTCGGTTTTCTCGTCGGTCACACTTTGTGCCACTGCGCCACGACTGGCCTCAAAGTTAAAGTAAAATACCTCTGATATTGAAGTTATCTCGATATCCTGTCCGTTCTCCACGTCCTCCTGTTTACCGCACCGACGCTGTCGCAACGCCGCACTGGCACCACTTTGGAAATACTGGAAATAAAAAAATATACAATATAAATTACAATTATTTTTTAGTTTTACGCTGTATCCTGCTCATTGCAGTTTTGGTAGAGGGAACCTGGGAACCTAATGTTAAGATGCCTCGTTGCTTTTAAGATATTTCCGTTCCCCACTACAACCTGACGCGTTTACACGCAAGCTCCTGAAAAGATAGATAACTTACATTCTGAAATGGCATTTCAGGGATCCAATCCGTAGTAGTTTCGTCTTCGATGCTGCCGCTTGGACATCGCGCTATGCTTTCATTTTGAGTTACTTGTTGTTGAATACTGTCAAAATAATATTAAAAATATTATACAACTTAAAATTTATTTCATTCAATAATCTTTTCTTCTGTACATTTTAATATATTTTCTTAAACAATAAAGTAGTCAAATAAAAAATAATTGAAAATAATCAATATTTTTCGGAAACGGATACAAAAGAAAATTAAATTAAATTAAATTAGCTTCACGCTGTATCCCGCACACAGCAGGGTAGACAGAGGGAACCTAGTGTTAAGACACTTCGTTCCCCACTTTCTGCCGGATTCTGGAGGCATTGCGTGTTGAGTGGCAGAACTCAACGCCGCGCTTAACCTCGACACCAGAGCGAAGAAATGGAAATATAAATTTAAGTAAATATTTCATCTCCTCGAGTGGGGATCGAACCCACAACCAGTCGGTTTTGCAGTCGTACCTCGTGCCGCTGCGCCACGACTGGCCTCAATACAAAAGAAAAGTAAAAAAATCACAAAAGTTCCATATGTTCAGCAGTAAGAGTCTGATAATTGCTATATATATTTTCTTGACTTACTTATTGACAGATTTATTTCTGGTCCGTCGCGGGTGTTCCGTGGCTTTAATGAGATACGTGGTAATGTTCAGTTCACGCAAATGAGAGTCCCTGGTCTCCCCCTCACCGGGCTCCACTTCGAATGCACCGTTGAGACACTCCATTGTCGCTGAAGAAATGTGAACGCGACTGGAAGTAGAGTCAAGAACGTTGTTTAATTTTTTTTATAAAAAATAATAATTAAACTTAACGCTGTTTCGCGCATACAGCAAGGTAGCAGAGGGTGAAAGTCAATGCCGGGTTTTAGCCTTGTAGCCAGAAATGTAATTATTATTAAGTAATAATTCATTTCCTCGAGTGGGAATCGAACCCACAACCGCCCCATTACAGTCACACCCTTGTGCCCCTCCGCCATAACGGCCTCACATTATATATTTTTTAATAATAATAAAAAATATCTAATAGTAATTTCTAATCTCATATAAAAGTTAATAGGCAATTTTTATACAAAACAAATCTAAACATTTAATGCTTACCCGGGTAATCCGCCACTCTCCATATGATTAGCTAGCGTGACGTCATACGACCAAAGATCGAACTGCCACTTGAGAAGGCCGAGCACGCCGCAGAGCACTGTGCCGCTGTGTATACCGATCCTCATGTCTAAGTCCACCTGGGAATCGACATGAAAAATCTAAAAATAAATATATTGCGAAATAAAGTTTTTATTTAAATTTATCTGACAAAAAGCAGTCGTAACATTTTAGTTTTATTGATTGGAGATTAATTTATTTGTTTTAACTGATGAGACATTTTGATAGATAAAAAATGTTATAGCTACGCAGGTGAATGCCAATATTTCTTAATATATTCTTTGCTTCTGTTCTTAAAACAAAAATCAATATTATAGATAACAATAAAAAATACATGTTAATGTTATCATTTAGTTTTATATTTAAGTTGCCATTTAAAGACATTTTGTATGAAAAAATTAGACAAATTATAACAAAGTTTTAAATATGTATGTTCTGACTGCACTGCCTCTTATGCACTTTATAATTTTTTTATCTTTCATCCCGTTATATTAAAAAACTAAGTAAGAATACACAACATGCTATACACACTACATAATACAACATACTATACAGTTTCACGCTGTTTCCCGCACACGCAGCAGAGTAGGCAGAGGGAACCTAATGTGTTAAAAAACACTCAATTCTCCAATTTCTGCCGAATTCTGGAGGTATTGCCTGTTGAGTGGCAGAACGCTGCGCTTTGTCTCGATCATATTATATTATTTTACAAAAACATTTTAGTAATAATTGTAAAACCTGTTTGTTGTATCGCACGTCGCGTATGACGCGTATCATCTGGAGGCCCATGTTGACGCAGCAGAAGGCGTGGTCGGCGCGGCGCTCCGGCAGCCCGCTCACGCAGAAGTAGCAGTCGCCCAGCAGCTTTATGCGGAGGCAGTTGTTCTCCTGCGGAAGTGCAGTTCAGGTGTTTTCTTTTGTAAAATATTTAACGAATCATAAATAGACTTAAAAGTGATTTAAGGAAATCATAGTTATGATGCCAATAAACATTTATTTTTAGTAAATTTGAAGAATTAAGATTTTAGATTTTAATAAAAATCTTATATTGTGCAGAAATTACAGCGTAACGATGAGTGGCAGAACTCAATGCCTACTTATTTAGAAAACGTATAAAAATTTGAACGTATCGGGACACAATCTCGCGCCTCCTTTAAACCGACCACGTGCTCTGAACACTAAGCGATACGTTCTCAACGTAACGAACGAACGAACGAAAGTATGGCTTAGTGCTCAGAGCGCCTGGTCGGTTTCCAGGAGGCGCGGGTTCGAGACCCGCTACGTTCACTTTTTTATACGTTTTCTAAATAAGTATTTTTCTTTCCTAAGTGTGGAATAACACTTTAAAAATATTTAAAAATTATAATAAGAGATTTTTTTATAAAACATATATAAGTAAAATTACTAACCGAAGCTAATCTATCGAAGCGGGCGAACAGTTCGTTGAGTAACTTAACGAGATCCTGTGCGCTGCATTTACTGGACAGCTCTAAATATAAAAAAAGAAACTTATTTTTACAATTTTTAAAGGTAGAAGGTTGAGGTGAAGGAGAAAAAAGGAAAAAGGTTAAATAATACTAAAAATATATTTTTCAATACACGATAAATATATTATGCAATAATTAATGAAATTGTCAATTAGCGGGTTGTTTAAGTAATAGCAAAGTTGTTTTTATCTGATTTGGTTATATTTAAGGTCAATTAAAAATAAAGGCATTGCTTTAAGTGAGTAACTCAACGCCGCTCTTTGCCACAACGAGGGAATTAAAATATTAAATTATATATTTCCTCGAGCGGGAATCGACGCACAATCCGTGGCGTTTACCGTCCCACTTTGTGCGCCTACGCCTCGACTGGCCTCACAGACATACATTACATGATATTAATTTAGAAAAATAATATAATAACGAGGCCGGTCGTGGCGCAGGGGCACAAAATGTGACTGCAAAATCGACAAGTCGTGCGTTCGATCCCCACTCGAGGAGATGAAATATTTATTTACATTTATATTTTCATTACTTCGCTCTGGTGTCGAGGCAAAGTGAGGTGTTGAGTTCCGCCACTCAACACACAATGCCTCCACAACTTGGCGGAAAGTGGGGAACGGAGTGTCTTAACACTAGATTCCCTCTGCCTACCCTGCTGTGTGCGGGATACAGCGTGAAGCTGATTTAATTTGATTTTTTTATAATAACATAGTAAAATATATCGATAAAATATTAGTTTACCAGTGAATCCCTTAATATCTGCAAACAGTATGGAGACGTCCTCATGTCGCTGTATGTACAGGTTATTGAATTGCTGCTCTTGGAATTCCCCTCTCACTTTCGACACGTGACTAGAAATCTGTTTCGCCAAAAAGTCTGGAATCACTGGAATATAAATGAGATATTTTAAATTTGATCTTGTTTCATGCAAAACACGTAGAAAATATATGTCTCGAATGTTTCTTTTGAACTGATGTAGAAGTTTGTAGTGGAATAATTATATTTATATAATATTCTGATTTATATGGAAAAAGCATTAAATAACTTAGCCAGCCAACCATTAAGCCAATAATTGTAAAATGAACGACATTTAAATATTACTTCATATAAGTTATATGGTAATAGTCTATAGTCTGAAGAGCGAGGCCGTCGTGGCACAGTGGCACAAGCTGTAAACGCGACTGGTAGTGAGTTCGATTCCCATAAATATTTTCATTTCTTCGCTCTGGTGACGAGGTAGAACGCAACGTTGAGCTGCTCCACTTAACAAGCAATGCCTCCAGAATTATACTGAAAGTGGGGAACGGAAGTGTCTTAATAAGAACGGATTATCTTATCACTAGGCTCCCAGTTTCTCTGTGCCCATCCTGCTATGATATGTGCGGTATACACCGTGAATCTAAAAAAATACACAAAGCTAAAAGCTTCAGTGTCTTCATATAACAACATACCACTTTGAAATAGCTTCCACTGCCGATCACTCTCCCGTTTCGTCCTTTGCCTCGTCACCATAGACCGATGTGTTTCCAGAAACGCCTTCCTCTGCCCCCAGTCCGCGAGGTACTTCGCGTACATGCCCGCGAAGTTCACCGCTGTGTACAGCAGCGCGTTGCCGATTAGAAGTCTGGTGCCGCAGGAGTCCGCCTTCAAATTCATATAGATACTAATTAGAATACTTTGTGCTTCTGTCCGGTATTATCTAATTATATTTAGTATTTATATATATTTTTTTATTTTTTTAATAAGTAAAAATAATATTTTATTTAAAATAATGTTTGGATGTGTTGCAACACGCAATGTCTTCAGAATTCGACGGAAAGTGGGGAACGGAGTGTTTTAACTCTAGGTTCCCTCTGCCTACTCTTCTGTTTGCGGGATACAGCGTGAAGCTAATTTAATTATTTTTATATTTCATTGTCCTAGTTGTTGAGACACTACGTTTCTCACCTTCCATCGAATATTTGAGGCATCGTCATATGATATATTTTTTAAACGTATTTAAAAAATATACTTACAGCTTTCGGCGTCTCCTTCATAATCTCCTTAATATTAACAGCTGTGGTCAACACGTGGGAGATGGAGGACAGCAGGCCGATGACGATGCACCAGCCCAGAGACAGCGGCAGCATCGCGTACGGCACGAATATGATGAACAGCATGTACCATACTTGGTTCTCTGGCTCTTGGAAACCTATGCCTTGGCCGCTTAAGCCTGATAAGATAGAAAATATATCTGTATATGATGTAATTTTGGTTTCGATACTATATTTTTTTTTCTTCACGCTGTGTGTCGCATATAAGAGAGTACACAGAGAGAACCTAGTGTTAAGACACTCCGTTCCTCAGTTTTAGCCGAATTTTTGAGACCACACATTGCCCTTTTACCAGAGCGAAAAAATCAATAATTGTGTTAGTTTAGAGAAATGCTATACGAACATAGGATGATTTTAATGTAGACGTTAAAGTAAAAATCTATGTTAGTTGTAAGTGAAACGGGAGTTAGCGGCAGTATTTTTAATTAATAATGAATTAATGTAGTTCTTTAGCAATACCTTGTGCTACCAGTAAGATCCACGTGGCCGCCGCGGCCCAGTGCAAATAGTTATTGGCGAAGCACCTCCACCCTCCAAGCAGTATCACAGCTATATTCAATACGAGAAACGCCGCCGTCCACGCTATTTGATAATTGTCAGCGTCTGGTGAGGAGAATTACACTTTTTTTAGCATCACGATTTATCCCACACATAGCTAGGTAGGTAAAGGGAATCTGGGAACCTTGTAGTAAGGCACTCCGTTCCCATTCGCATTGTCCTTAAAAAAATGTAAATAAACATATTTAGGCAGGCAGAGAAAATCTAGAGCCAGGACGAATTCGCGTTTCCGCATTTTCCGCCCGATTTCGATATTTTGTCTCAATTGGTAGTCAACGTGGAAACTAATTACTTTCCTCAAGTTAAAATCGAACTCACAACACATTGTTTCAGTCAACAGCGCCACTAAGAAGATGTTGAGATCTTTTCAGTAGTTTTCAGGGATTTACGCATTGAAACATCCAACATTTTCTTTAATATCTAATATTTTATATTTTTAAAACAATTAAATACTGCTAGTTTGAAGACCTTGCATGTTGACAAAACTAAAGTAGAAATATACTTACTGTTACGAGGTGATAATGTGTAAATCAGCGTTAAGCATATCTGAAATAGAAAGAAAATACTTAATAATATATATATGACGCCGGCCGTGGCGCAGCGGTACAAAGTGTGACTGTTAAACCGACTGGTTGTAGCTTCGATCCCCACTCGAGGAGATGGAACATTTACTTAAATGTATATTTCCATTTCTTTGCTCTGGTGTCGATTCTAAGCGCGGCGTTGAGTTCTGCCACTCAACACGCAATGCCTCCAGAATTCGGCAGAAAGTGGGGAACGGAGTGTCTTAACACTAGGTTTCCTCTGGCTACTCTGCTGTGTGCGGGATACAGCGTGAAGCTGATTTTTTATTGATGTATATGATATTTTGTAATATTAATAAGTAGTGAGTACTTCTGATTAATCACATATGTATTTCTATATAGAAATGCATAAATATTGATTTTTTAACTACAAAGTTTAAAAAATTTCAATGCTCCGTGACGTTATCAACTTGAAACTTGAAATAATTCTTTTGCTATTGCAAAAATACAAAAAAAGGCATAACGCCTGCTTTTTTAAAGAAAAAGTGGGAAACTGAGTGTCTTAACACTAGGTTCCCTCTGCCTACCCTGCAGTGTGCGGGATACAGCGTGAAGCTGTTTTTTTTTTCTATAATAATTTTATATTTCTTACATACAAAACTACAAATAAATATTAAAAATCTGTTTAAACAACGTGGCGTAGAACGCCGAAGTTTGACATATAAGAGGATCCTTGGGGAGTGTAGAGGAGCACCTGAAAATTACCCACGTTAACGACTATAAAGGGTGTTTAAGTTTTATTCCTTACTAGAGAGCTAAGCTAGCTAATTTTATTCCTTACTAGAGAACCAAGCTACGGTCATAAGTTGGGTCAAAGTATGTAACTCTACTTAGAGCTGTGGTTACCTTGAGTGCCAGGTCGACCACGTTGACCATTATAAGAGATCTTTGCCTTTGTCGCCTTGAGTACTTCTGATAAGATAATTCTACGGTTTCGTCCTGTGAAATAATAAAATATAATTGACACTATTTTAATAGTAATATATTGAATATAATTATTATATAGTGAATGTTTGTTCTAATATATTCTCATTCTCTCGGCGGAAAGTGGGTAACGGAGTATCTTAACACTAGGTTCCCTCTGCCTACTCTGCTGTGTGCGGGATACAGCGTGAAGCTGATGTATTTTTATATATTTATTTATTTATGTTTATTCTATAGAATGAGAAAATAATGCTCATGGTCTATATCTTTCGTTTCTTAAATTACATTGTGCATTGTGTTGCAATTACGTCCGCCTTGGACGGTTTTTATTGACGTATTTTTCTTTCCTAAGTATGGAATAACACTTACACAAAATGTAAAAAATCTAATATAAATAATAAAAATGTAAATAATTAAATTAGTATTATAAATATATCACATTAAAATTCTAATCTTATATTAGTCTACTTTGTAAATTTTAAAATTATCCAAAGTTAGTATAAGTAGAGTAAGTAAGAAAGTAACTTACTTTAAAACTATTAGTAATCGAGGGCCAATATATTCCTTTATAATAGCGACCCGTCCGCAGCATGCCGTCCGTAGTCACTGTTAAAAGAATATTAGAGATATAAAAAAAAATATCATCAATCAGCTTCACCCTGCATCCCGCACACAGCAGGGTAGGCAAAGGGAACCTAGTCTTAAAATATTCCGTTCCCAACTTCCCGCTAAATTATTAGCGATATGTGCAGCAATAAACTATTTGAAAAAATATAACAAATTCCTATAGTTGTAATTTCGATTCTTACTCGGCGGAATGAGTTTTTTTATTTTTCCGCTTATATATGTTAATTAAAAAATTTTTTTATAGCTTCACTCTGTATCCCGCACATAATAGAGTAGGCAGAGGGAATCGCTCCCCACTTTCCGCTGAATTCTGGAGGCTATGCAAATAAGTGGCGAAACATAACCCCGCACTTTGCTTCGAAACCAGAACGAAGAAATGAAAATATTTAATTTCCTCAAGTAGGAAACGAACCCACAACCAGTCGCGTTTATAGTCTGACGCTTGTGGCCCTGTGCCACGGCTGGCCTTCATATATATTATTATTGCCGGTGAAGTCGCAATATATAGCTAGTATAGTATAAAATTTTGTGGTTAACCGTACTCATTGACTTGCGGTAATTAATATAATAAACAATATGTAAGTGCCATATATTAATAGAAACATATCTAAATCAATATTTATCTTCAATATAAAGTTATAATTGAATGACATTTACCTATAACTTTTAATATGCACGTAAAGTTTACAGCCTAAACTAACTTCCCATGCTATTTTTCTTTCAAAAATAATAAATTATCAAATATATTGCAAATTTTGTTATTATACACCCTAAAACTGGTTGTAAGCATGTACTTTATCTTACAGGAGAGCTGAGGGAACCTGAGAACCTAATATTAAGTCCTTTTCCCATTAAGACTTTCATTCTCCTCTTTCAACCGAATTCCGGAGGCATTGTGTGTTGAGAGGCGAAACTTACGCCGCGCTTTGCCACATTACTAAAGCTAGAACTATGAAAATATAAAATATTTTAAGCCCTCCAGTGAGAATGGAACCCATAACCTGTCGCTTTACAGTCAAACGCTTGGCCCTGCGCCACGACTGGCGTTACAATAAAAATACAGCCAATAAACTAAACTACTTTTACAAAGTATAACTAAAACTAATATTTCAAAGTCACCTATATCGGCGTCCGCGCGGAACGGGTCTATACTGTTGCGGCCGCTGTTGGTGGACCCGTCGTCGTCGCTAACCCGTATCTGAAACAAAATAGAGTGGAAAATTAAAAAAATATATATATTTAATACTTTATAGAGGCCGGCATGACACAGAAGCACATTGAGTGCTTGTGGGTTCGATTTCCACTCGAGCGAATGAATAAGTAACATTTTCTTCTCTCTGGTAACAAGAAAAGGCGCGGCGTTGAGTTCCGTCGACATGCAATATTCAATATGTAGAAAGAACAAAACGAAGTCTCTTAACACTAAGTTCTCTTAGCTTCGTGGCTATAGTAGGTGGGATACAGTGAGAAGCTTCTTTTTACATTTAAACATCCTCGTACATACCTTCTAATATATCATAACAAAATGGCAGTCAGTTTGTAATCCATTTGAATCTATGTTTTTGGAACGATGAAAGATTTTGGAACTTGCGTAGTGCAACCACATTTTTTGAGGTTCATTCTGTATCTCGCACATAGCAGAGTAGAGAGAGCAGGGAACCTGGGAACCTAGTAAAAAGATACTTTCAGACACTCCCGTTCACCACTTTCCGTCGAATTCTAGAGGCAGCTTGCGTGGTGAGTGGCGCAACTCTGCTGCTCGTTACCAGAACAAGTCAATGAAAATTTTAAATATTTTATTTCCTTGAGTGGGAATCGAACCTACCTACAACCTGTCGCGTTTACACTTACAAGCTTTAATTTACAAGCTTGTGCCCCTGCGCCACCACTGGCTTCTAATTTTCTATTTACAATACTTTATATAAAGTTTTAAAATTCTCTGAAAGGATGAAAGCTAAATAAGCTTTTGTTAGATTTTAATGTACTTAGTTTTACTTACGTTTAACTTAAGTTCATTTTCTTTCTTGTAAGTTAATTATAATAGTCTTAAGTGCTTTTTGCCCTATACTATAAACTTATTAAAATACTGTATAGATATTTTAGTATCTTTTAAAATTGTCTTTTAAACAACAAGAGAACAATATACCACATAATTATAAATTTAATTAATAATACTATATTAATGATATTATTGAGGTCGTCGTGGTGCAGGGGCTCAAGTGTGCGACTGTAAACGCGCGGCTGTGGGTTCGATTCACACTCGGGGAAATGAAAAACTTAATATTTTCATTTTCTTCTCAAAGCCCGGTATTGGAGGTCCGTCACTTAACACGGAATACCTTAAGAATTTACTCTTTAATGGGGAACAGAAATCTGTTAATGGAGAACGGAGCGTTTTAACACTAGGTTCCCAGTGTCTACATTGTTAGATGTTTTGTTTAAAAACAAAATTATTTTCGTTTCTCCGCTCTGGTCTGTAAAATGCGGCGTTGTGTTTCATCGTTCAACACATTATATCTTGTCTTGACACTCCGTTCTCTTCATAACAGCCAGGCATAACCTCGAATGAAATAGGTTACACTCTATATGCTATGCATGATAAATCCTAAGGGTTCAAAAAACAAATGCAAATGTATGAATGATCGCATGTATTTGCCCTTTTTGTAATATTCTATTATTTACAGAAGTGGTCATAAAATATATTTCTGTCGCGCAGTACTCACTTTTTACCTTAGTCATAAATAAATTCACAACGATTCCCAAGAGTCAAAAGATTCTTAGAATATTGAACAAGTAAGTAGAATCAAATGTAAAACCTTATTTTAAATTTAAGCTCATTCATTTTAGACCAGTCGTGGCGCAGAGACACAAAGTGTCATTGTAAAAACGACTGGTTGTGGGTTCGATTCCCACTCGAAGAAGTGAAATATTTATTTACATCTATATTTTCATTTCTTCGCTCTGAATCCCGCCGCTCAGCACGCAATGCCTCCAGAATTCGGCGGAAAGTGGGGTACGGAGTGTCTTAACATTAGGTTCCCTCTGCCTACCCTGCTGTGTGCGGGATACAGCGTGAAGCTGATTTAATTCTCATTGCTTGTCCGACATTCAATTCTGTCTGTGAATTAAGTGAATAAGTTAAAATCTTTTTAAATATAGGGCGTATTTGTGTGTGTATTAAGCTGCCAAAACTTCACTATTACTATTTTAAAAACTTTTTATATGTTTTCTAAAAGGTATTATACTTTCCTAATAACACTTTAAAATTATTTAAAAAAATTGTATACTATCTTTTCAAATACATACAGTGATCTACCATTTATTCTCTTTAATAAAAAAAGAAGTGCCATTGCGTCGTTATAGCATTAAATAAGCGATTAGTGAAACTTGCAAATCAAATATCACAAGACATAAGTAAAAATTCGAATAATAAGCCGAACAGCTGCAAATTATAGGCACTAAACGCCTCAAGTTCCTATATTTTTCACATTAAGGACTTTTGGCAGGTTGCCGACCGTATGAAGAACATCTCAGCATACTTTACTGGCTGTGGTACAGTAGATTAGTCGTGGCCAATTTGAATTCCCACAGTAAGAAAATAATCAAAAAAAGAATACTAAAATGAAAGCTGCTATCTACAGTTATTTTATGGCGGCCACGACTCATCGACCGTACTGTACTTAGTCGTTGTGTAAATGTGATTACTCCATATAACTCAGCTTCTAGATTGCGTATTTAGGCGTTACTTCATTATAATAATATATTTTTATAATGTCACGTATAATTTTATCTTTATTTAGCATTTGTACGTCGTCACGGGTAAGCGGTAAACATTTTTTTAGCACATAGCAGAGTAGGAACCTGGGAACCTAGTGATATGACATCTCATTCCAATTAAGCTACTTCTGTTCCCCCACTATATTTTAATATATTTGTTAAAAACAATATATATTAGTGCACATTCAAATAGCTTTTTGGATTTTTTCTGTAAATGCGTAGGAGTGAATGTTTGTTTCCTTTGATTACTTCGTTCATAATCTACACTTTGCGAGGTGGTGAAGACTAATGACGATGAAGGATTATTTATGAAATAATTGCACAGTTATAAAATTATACAGCTATGAGGAGAACGACGAGCGCGCTCATTTTGAAACTAGTCTCAAGGTCTGTTGTGATAAACAATTTTAACCATCTATAAAAAAAATGGCGCCTTCCTGCCGTAGCAACACGACGTTTGGCTATATTCGGTTTTTCAATTCGAGAGAATTCATTCATTTTAATTTTCATTTCTTCGCTCTGGTGACAAAAACAAAGGGCGGTGTTGAGTTCCGCCACTCAAAGCGCAATGTTTTGAATCCCATTTTCCAATGGGCAGCGGAGTGTTTCAACACAGAGTTCCCTCAGTCTACTCTGCCATGTGGGAAACCAAGCGTGAAACTGCAGCTAAAATATTTTTAGTATATATGTATATGTATACCTGATCATCAGTGACTGTACAGCTAGCACCGTCTCCGGACTGCCGCTCGCCCTCCACGCTGGTTTCATGGCTTTCACCTTCTCTGGTAGTTTTACAGCAGCCCTATTAACAAATAAATTAAATAAAAAAAAAACAAAAACCCAGGCCAGTCGTGGCACAAGCGTTTGCCTACAAATGTGACAGGTTGTGGATTGGATTGCCACTAGAGGAAGTGAAATATTTAATATTTTCATTTCTTCGCTCTGGTGTTTATAGAAAGCGCGGCTTTTAGTTCCACCATTCAACACGCAATGCCTCCAGAATTCAGCGGAAAGTGGGGAGCGGAGTGTAACACTATGCGTAACACTAGGTTCTTCCTGCCTACCCTACTATGCGGGACACAGCATAACACCTAAACAAAATCCAAAAACATGCTCAAACAAAACATATAAATTGATATTTTAGAGGTCATTAGTTAAAATAAACGATTCTATAGAGATGAAAATTCAAATTTTACATATGTTAATATAAGGATATGAAACCTATTTGATGCGATATTCAAAGTAATTATAGTATACTATATTACTATTGGCCTGTGTAACCTATTACAATCCAATCCACGATCTATATCCACCGCAAAATGGCTTTCAGGCAGATGACGGAAGTTATTTAAATTAACCCATATTATATATATATTGTGTATTGTGGCCAGTCGTGGCGCAGCAGCACAAAGTGTGACTGTAAAACCGACTGGTTGTGGGTTCGATCCTCACTCGAGGAGATGAAATATTTGTTTAAATTGATATTTCCATTTCTTCGCTCTGGTATCGAGGCAAAGCGCGGTGTTGAGTTCTGCCACTTAACAAGCAATGCCTCCAGAATTCGGCAGAAAGTGGGGAACGGCGTGTCTTACGCTAGGTTCCCTCTGCCTACCCTGCTGTGTGCGGGATACAGCGTGAAGCTGATTTATTTATATATATATGTATGTATGTATATCTGAAAACGGTTTTACAATTTTTCTACATAACATTACAGACTGACAAAACTTAGATACGTGTCAGGACATACTGTTATTTATTTTTCTTAATGTTATTAATTTTAAGAAACTGTGAGTCGAGTGACGAAACTAAACTCCGCGCTTCGTCTTGTCAGAGCGGACAAATAGTAATAATTCCCTTACTGGGGATTTAACCCACTACCGATACTTTTACAGGTCATGGTGGCGTAGAATATCCATACTACCTAATCAATATACATTAATTATTTGACCTCAATTTTTTATAACGTCATTCTAATGTTAATTTCTTTCCTCATTTTCCGAATTCCTACCGAATTCTAGAGGCTTTGCGTGTTGAGTTGTGGAACCCAACGCCGCGCTTTGCCTCGATACAGAGTGAGAAAAATGGAAATAGGTTAACTTCTCAAGTGAAAATCGAACCCACAACCTGTCACGTTTACAGTCACACTTTGTTCCTCTGCACTACGACTGGCCTTGAAGTACATAAACATAAGAAACATAATAAAACATAAACATTGACCTTGTATTGCAAATCTCAATCTAAGTAACTCCAAACAATAATAATCGATAAAATTTCAACATCGATTGTTATCACAGGTCTATGAAGCCCAATGGATGTTCTCTTTGGTATTATAGAGCGGTCTGATTACTATTTTTTTTATTTAAACTTTAATTTTTTAGAGTTTATTTACTTGTGGTTTGAAAAAAATATATATACAAAGGGCAAGCTAAAGTAATCGCGGCGGGTTATTAGTAAGTTTAAATAATAAATTTTCATAATGTATATAAAAAAATCGGACAAGCGTGAGTCGGGCTCACCAACCGAGGCACTATGACAAATCGAGTTCTGTATCAGATCAAAAATCGACAACTTTTTCGTTTGTTAAGATAAACAATTGAATTTTTGTACAAGCATAAAGTATAAAATAGCGCTTTAGGTAAAGTTCAGATATTATACTTTTATTGGAGTATATATATAATTAGGATTCAGAAGTGAAATTTAAAAAGGAAAACAACACAACACTAATATAACGAAATACAATTTTATGTATTGAAAATCAAAATAAATATTAACTGAAGTTTAAATGGCTAGAAACTAATATAAAACACCACTAACATTTGACAACATATATAGGTATTTACTCAGTGTTAATCATAGCAGCACTTTTAACCAATTCACAATACTTATTAATCAAAAACATAAATTACTTTATAACTTGTTAACTTCGGGAACTTCGGGATCCATAATAAGTTCATTTACTTTTATAAGATCTAGGTTCATGATGTAGGCGAAATTTTTTATAATCCTTATTACGGGATTCTAGAGCACCAAATGGTGCAACGAGATCCCAAGAATACACAAGCATTCATCTCGTTCGTTTGTTAAATTCCTTAAATACATGTATTGCGCTTTTGTTAAATCTAAATCAATGAGAACACTCGATGTTTCTCGATCCGATAGCAATATAGAGACGTTGTATCTCGGTCAACAAGCCTAAATTTTTCCACGAGTTTTGCTTCTAATTCTCCTCCTATGGAACGTAAGCCCTGAACGTAGACGTGTGGAATAAAACTTTAAAAAATATTATACATATATTATAGCAATGACAACAGTACGACTGACGGTTTCCACTCTGGGAAATAAAATATTTAACATTTTCATTTCCTCCTTTTAGTGACAAGGCAAAGCGCGGCGTTGAGCTCCACCACTCTCACTTAATTCGGCGAAAAATGGGAAACGGACGTGTCTTAATCTGAACTGAGTATCTTGACACTAGTTTCCCAGATTCCCTTAGCCTACCCTCCTATCCGGAATACTGCGTGAAGCTAAAATAAGACTCCCCTTCTCCACGTTTTGCGTAAACCCGATACATTACCCGATACATACATTCCACTAAGACATGATGGTCCAATGGCTAAATCCAATAAAACAAAGAAATATTAGGATAACAAATTTGAAGCAAGTAATACATACTAAGTAAAAGTATGTAACACATTACAATGTTTCTACAGATCGTAGCGCGCCTACGTATCGTAGCACTTTACGGTTCTCTTTTATTTGCCATTCAATGATAAGATAAACGGGATTTGTTCGTTTTTATGTAATTTATTTGGGAAAGAGTTAAAAAGTCTTGGTATTCTAATTCTCATTAAATTATATTATGTTCTTTACATATAAATAACTTGCATTAATACATACACATATAGAGGCCAGTCGTAGCGCAGCGGCACGAGGTGTGACTGTAAAACCAACTGGTTGTGGGTTCGATCCCCACTCGCGAGATGAAATATGTACTTAAATTTATATTTGCATTTTCTTCGCTCTGGTGTCGAGGCTAAGCGCGGCGTTGAACTCTGGCACTCAACACGCAATGCCTCAAGAATTCGGCAGAAAGTGGGGAACGGAGTGTCTTAACACTAGGTTCCCTCTGCCTACATGCATGTAAATCAACACCAGCTCAATAGTGCACGCGTTACTTTGAGTTAAAAGTTAACGTACTAAGTATTGTCTCTACCTTTGAAGCTCAGATAACATTATAAATTTCTTTCTGCGGTTATACCAAATGGCATTTATGACAAGAAATTAGAATAACTTCTATCATGATGAATACTTAGATCGGGAATCGAATCTATGTCCATCGTGATATAAGTGTAATATTTTTTTTATGAAACGGATAAGAACGTTGAAGTACCTTTTGAAAATTGATCTTAAATATAATTAAAAAAAGTTTTTATATGTTTTCCAAAATAATTATTTTCTTTGTTTATTGTGCAATAACACTTTAAAAAATCATCTTCACGCTGTATCCAGCAGAGTAGGCAGAGGGAACCTAATGTTAAGACACTCCGTTTCCCACTTAAACACATTAAAAAGTGTTTATAAAAATATGATATGTATATATGTATGTTTATGATTCATCCTATCGCTATATCAGAATAAACTGTGTTACTCTCGCTTCAGACATCACAGTGTTCGCGGCAAAAAATACTCATATCGACCTTGTTTTTATACTTTTTTATTGTACCTTTTATGAAGCCTCGGATAAAACATTTTATTAGAAACAATAACAGTGTATCCAACGCTGATCTCTTTTTAGTAGATATTGGTTAATATTATTTGACATAAGCTTTTATTTATATTGAAAAGGCTACGTTCAAACTAATATGCTGAAATGGGCGGAAAGTGGGGGACGAAAATGTCTTTACACTAGATTCCAAGATTCCCTCTGAATACCTGGTTGTGTGTGGTACAGCGTTAAGATAAAAAAACCCGGACAAGCGCGAGTCATGCTCGCCCACCGAGGGTTTTGTACAAGAATTGAAGGTCTCAAGTCTTTTCTAAAGTTAAAGCTTAGCTTAACCAGAGGCCTATCATCTGATACCTCACTTGACTTAAGTCAGGTCAGTCAGGCTTTAATACCAAATTTTTCCTCCCTTTTAAGGCTTAATTTTTTAAGGTTTAGGATTTAACCACATGTTTTCAGATTTTTTTCTGAACTAGGAAGTACTAGCTGTAGAGCTGCCAAATAACTATAATTCTAGGTCAACCGGAAGTATCCTATTAATTTTGATTCCCTTTATAGTATCGAAATACGCGTTTTGCGATATAAACGGCGATATCTTTTTTAAGTATAATATATGTAGAAATATGATTTTCCAGTAAATCATGAGGCTGAAGATATGAGCATATGGTTTGAATTTCATCTCGATATCTCTGAGTGTTTCTGAGATAAGGCTCTTGACAGATAGACAGACACACGGACGGACAACAAAGAGATCTTATAAGGGTTTTCTTTCCTTAAAACGTACGGAATCCTAAAAATGCGTAACATCATGAGTATCATTTCCAAAATAGAAATTTTCAAAATATTATTTTAATAATAAACTTCACACAATTTAATTGAATATTTATAAAGTTATTTACGATAGTCGTCTCATGCGGTGCTAGTAGCGTAATAAAAATAAAGTGATAAATAAGTTTTCAATTCAATTAAATTCAAAGTACTGCGGTTATAAAATAAACTATTATTATTCATCAAAGAAAATTTTTATATTCTTCATTTTATTGTTATTTATAGATAGATTTAAGTATGTATATGAAGTAATTTCAGGCTGAAATGAAATAGTTATTATTTTCGCTTTGGTAATGAGGCAGGAGCGCAGCGTTGTGTTCCGCCACACAAGACGCAATGTCTCTCAAAATTCACCGGAAAGTGGGGAACGGAAATGTCTTTATAGAAACGGAGTGTCATAACTCTAGATTTCCAGGGTGCTTCTGCCTCCCTTGCTATGTGCGGGATACAGCGTGAAACTAAAAAGATAAAATAATTGAAGAGTAGTGCCCACTTTTGACCATATACAGATATCGTGTGTAATTATAATAGTAGAACATAACACTGCACATGTATGAACATAAAACCAGCTTCACGCTGTAACCCGCACTCAGCAGGGTAGGCAGAGGGAACCTAGTATTAAGACACACCGTTCCCCACTTTCTGCCGAGTTCTGGAGGCATTGCGTGTTGAGTGGCAGAACTCAACGCCGCGCTTAGCCTCGACACCAGAGCGAAGAAATGGAAATAAAAATGTAAGTAAATATTTCATCTCCTCGAGTGGGGATCGAACCCACAACCAGTCGGTTTTATAGTCACACTGCGCGCCGCGACTGGCCTATGAAAATATTTTTTTCTTTTATTTTTATCACGCGTACTATTAAAATTAAAAAAAAAAAATATTGGCTTTTAAGTTTAAGGTATTATTTTTTAAGAGCTCTCAGTTATATAGCCGCTTCTTGTTTAGTTCAATGTTGTGTGAAGATAAAAAGTACTAAAAAGGCTGAACAAGAAAGGAAAACATCGAATAACGTTGAGAACGGATATGCAATACGTTCAAACGATCAGATTAAAATGAAAATTCCACTGAAAGACACCTACAGGTACTTACTGGTGGAATAGCTTTAGAAAATATTTTATCTTTTCGAACTATGGAAGTTTTAAATATTTGTTTTGCATATATATTTTATATTAGGAATTATAAAAATGTCGCGTTGTTGTAGTCTCGGTCTTAGATAGTATTTGATTGTAATAGCTTTGTTTTTGGGTTCTATTCCGGTTTGGGTGAATGCTCTCACTTATTTTTTTCGTTTTGATAAGTTAAATCTCCCTTAAAAAAATAAGCTTATTTTTTACTTACTATGTAATTTACTTATTAAGTAAAAATATGGATTTTTTTTTTAAGTTTTAGTTTAAAAACTTAGTTTAAAAAACAACAAAATACCGTGAGTATTATATAAACAGAATAGAAATATAAACACAATCTAAACTAACTTTAAAGTAATTTGAAAATATGTCATTTTTATAATAAAACTAGCGGACCCGGACGCGGCTTCGCCCGCTTAAACTATACGAATGTTTATTAGATATATTTATGAAATAGTTTTTGAAAATATGTAATTAATTTAAACGAAAAAAATATAAGTAAACGTAATCATATTAAAATATTAATAAAAAAAAACTAAACAAAACCAGCTACATTATTAATATCATCAAAGTAAAATAAATATTTAAAAGAATTAAAATTAAATGTGTTGTGCTATGTTTTTGCAAGTGCATGTGGTACATAATACTCAAATACAATCTCTGTCTGTCTTTCTATTTCCCCGAGCTCATGTCCAGAATAACTGAACTGATTTTTATTGGACTTTCAGTGATCGATTTTACTGATTTACCCGGGAAAAATCTTTTTCCTTAAAGTCCGTTCTACATTAAATATGATAAGTTTTGCGCGCAATTGATAAAATCCCAAAAAACTAAAACTATAAATTATTAAGTGTATAACAACGGTATAGATAACCATCCAACCAAGATGAAATAACCAACATTTTTTTCCTTAAATAATAAATACTTAAATAATATCATGCCGATGCCGCGCAGGGCCGCAACTTACACCACACCAAGAAATTTATGAAAATCTAACTAATCTACACGAATAAACGAAGAACCAAAGAAAAGTATAAATTAATTATAAGCAGCAAATAATTACAAAAAAATTAATAGTAGTTCGAATATGTATGAAAATTTACAAAACTGTCAAAGTCAGCTGCCCGTTCGCGTCGGTCATACTATGCCTCCCGAAGGCTAGGTAATTTCGAATCAGTGACATCTCCTTAATTATTTATTAGAATGTTATACAGGATTACTATTATTTCAATCTAGATGAAATGCTAAAAGTGACTATTATATTCATTTTCATAAGGATCAATATCAAGTTATAGAAAATACATACAACAAAAACCCGATAAATATAAAGTAAATTAATTAAAATGGTTACTTTTGCTCAACCTTCAGAGATAAACATTGATATGTATCGCGGACTTTTTTAAACATTAAAGAACAATAATTTTGTAAAACATAGCTTTTATGTATCTCCTAAGGTTGAGTCGGCGCACGCCATGTATGCGTTAAGCTCATTTTGGGTGACGTTTTCTTATAACAAACAAACTTTGCAAACCGTTGCTTAGCAACGGTCGGTTGTTATTAACATGGCGGAATAAATTGCCTGTCAAACTAAAAAGTATTTTAATATATTAGTATATATCGACAATATTACAAATATGAGAAAAAAAAGTAACCTATGTTCATCCGAAGACCCTCAAGTATCTCTTTATGAGTATTTTATCACAATTGAATTAGCGGTTTGGCCCTGATTGCGTAACAGACAGACAGACAGACAGACAGATAGATAGACAGACAGACAGAGTTACTTTCGAATTTATAATATAGGTATGGATAGAGATAATTAGCTTTATGTCTATTTTATGAATATCAAATATCAACATGGGTCGTATTTTTTAGTTCGGATTTGCTACGACTTTTAAAGAGTTCTTATTTTTTCAAATTTCCTATGCCCTAAAAAAAGTAAACTGATTGTTAAATATATTAAATAACTAGCGGACCCGGACGCAGCTTCGCCCGCTTAAACTTTACGAATGCTTATAGATATATTTAGGAAATTGTTTTTGAAAATATCTAACTAATTTAAGTGAAAAAAATATAAGTAAACGTAACCATAGTAAAATATTAATAAAAAAAACTAAACAAAACCAGCTACATTATTTATAATTTTGTCTCTGTCTGTCTTTCTATTTCCCCGAGCTAATATCCAGAAAAACTGAACTAATTTTTATTGGACTTTCAATGATCGATTTTACTAATTTACACGGGAAAAATCTTTTTACTCGTTTTCCTTGCGCGCGTACATAGATACTACATGAAATAACTAAAGTCCTTTCTACATTAAATATGATAAGTTTTGCGAGCAATATCAAATAAAATCCCAAAAAACTATAACCACAATTTATTAAGTGTATAACAACGGTAGAGATAACCATCCAACCAAGATGAAATAACCAACAATTCTCTCTTTAATCTCTATCTCTATATATAATAAGACAGTAAAAATATTTTGTCTGTACATTTAGTAATTTTGACTGAAATGGATAGAGGGACACCTAAATAGAATAATAGATAGCAAAAATATTTTTTTTAATTTCTTGTCTGTCTGTCGATATATTTTTGTCCGTATTTTTCTCTGAAAGTACTGAACAGATTTACTTGAAAATTTCACTCACACTTCATTTTCACCAATTGCTTTGTTTTAACTTAACTTAACTACTAAAGTTTAGTTCATCAAAATCGGTTCATTAAAAAAAAGTTATCGTCATTTGAATGAACTCAAGGCATTAGCTTGCCTGCGTATAATATTTTATAGCAACCGCGCTGGTTTCTTGGCTAAAGAATGACTTCGAAACGTCTGGCTTATGACTCTTGATAAAAATATATACATTATTGAAGCACTATTATATAATATTTTATACAATAAAGTAAACAAAATTGAATTGTTAGTGGAGATTACCTTCATAAATCATAACAGTTAAGTTTAAGTCGTAATTAATTCAACACAGAGATAAAGAACGATCTTGAAAGAAATATCAAGTAAATACAAAGATTTTTTGGTTGGTTCGTTCATATAATATATGTAACTAATTTAAAAACTGTACAGGAGTTAATATGCAATTATTACAGTTATTTTGCAAAGAATATTACGTTACTTCAAATCAATAATTTAACATTTAAGGCTGTTTCTGAATGAGTAGATTAAATTATTCACTGACATCAGCACATTTAACAGAGTTTTAGAATTATGATGAGACGTATATTATATAGGTGAAAAGAACATAAAGTTACAAAAATATATACGTGTAATAAATTATCTTTATGTATATTTTATAAATATCAATTATCAACAATGGTCGTATCTTTTTATATAAAACAATCAAAAAATCTTTATTCTTTAATTCGACGATAATGTCGTAAAAAATCATATTAGAAGTAATTATAGTTGTCAATCAATTGTGCTTATAAAATCAATAATCATGTATTTTAAGCGGGCGAAGCCGTGGGCAAGCCGCTAGTACTTAAATAATATTATACCGATGCCGCGCAGGGAAGGGAAGGGACTTACACCACACCAAGAAATTCATGAAATTCTAACTTATACTCGAATAAGCGAAGAACCAAAGAAAAGTAGAAATTAATTATAAACAGCAAATAATTACATAAAAATTAACAGTAATTCGAAAATGTATGAAAATTTACAAAACCGTCAAAGTCATCTGCCCGTTCGCGTCGGTCATACTATGCCGGTCGTAGCTCGCTAGGTCATTTCGAATCAGTGACATATCCTTAATTATTTATACAGTTATACAGGGAACTATAATTTCAATTTAGATGAAATGCTAAAAGTGATTATTATATTCATTTTCATAAGAATCAATATCAAATTATAGAAAATACATACAACAAAAACCCGATAAATATAAAGTAAATTAATTAAAATGGTTACTTGTTGCTACTCTGTTACTTTGCTCAAGCTTCAGAGATAAACATCATATCAACATGTATCGCGGACTTTTTTAAACATTATTTAAAGGACAATATTTTTGTAAAACATTATTTTTATGTATCTCATAAGGTTGAGTCGGCGCACGCCATGTATGCGTTAAGCAAGCTCATTTTGGGTGACGTTTGCTTATAACAACAAATAAACTTTGCAAACCGTTGCTTAGCAACGGTCGGTTGTTATTAACATGGCGGAATAAATTGCCTGTCAAATTAAAAAATATTTTAATATATTAGTATATATCGACAATATTACAAATGTGAGAAAAAAAATAACCTATGTTCATCCGAAGACCCTCAAGTATCTCTGTATGAGTATTTTATTACAATTGAATTAGCGGTTTGGCCCTGATTGCGTCACAGACAGACAGACAGACAGACAGACAGACAGACAGACAGACAGAGTTACTTTCGAATTTATAATATAGGTATGGATTGTATTTTTTTAAATTATGTTATTGTCATTTTCGCCAAAACACAAACCTCTTGCAAATAAAAATAAAACAGTGCACTCAGAGCGGAGTGTTTTAACACTAACTGACTATGCATCTATAGCGTTAAAAAAGAAAATTAATGTTAACCAAGTTATATACTCAAAAAGCTGTAGATATAACCTCGATTTAGTTCGTTAGGTATTAAGTTCATTCATTCGATAGATATCAATCTTGAGGCTCTCATCTCATGCACCGCTAAATTCTCTTTGCCTTTCTTATAAAATTGTAACAAGTGCTAATAAGTAGTGACAAACATTTATATTTGAACAATTTTTTAAATATTTCCAAAAAAAAAGTATTTTTCTTCTGAAAATGTGGTATAACACTTAAAAAAAATACATAAACCATTAAAAAAAAACCGGGAAACCAGGAAAAACCTATGTTCTAGGAAATAAGCTTTTCCAACGACAAGTTACAATCAACGTACAAGTACATTCCGTTGAGTTTGTTTGTCTGTCGCGTCGTATCGTTGTGTAAACGCATTAATAATGTGACCCTTATCTATAGCCCTCCTGATAACGGCCGCCCATGTTTCATTATTTTTACACCAAAATCATAGAAGGTTATTATTTTGTATTGAATTTAGTTTGGGGCAGAGGCCGGCAAGCGTGTGTGTTGTGGGTTCGATTCCCACTCGGAGGAATGAATGATTACTAATTATTTATATTTTCGTTTCTTCGCTCTTTCACTATGAAAAAAAAGCGCGGCGTTAAGTTCCACCGCACACATGCTATGCCTCGGAAATTTGACGGAAGGTGGGGAACGGAGTGTCTTAACACTAGGTTCCCTCTGCCTACCCTACTATATTCGAGATTTCTGTAAAGGAAAGGATAATGAGGACTTCTGTGAGAGCTTTGAAATGATATGCTAAAATAACTTTGTCTTATATTCTATTTCCATATTAGGATCCGCCACATGCTGTGCACGGCGGGTGGACCTGTGCGAAGCTATGTTGCGTAATATAATTAAAAAAACTAAGAGATACTTAAAATAAAATGACTCTTTAAAACTGAGATATATATATAAGTGTTATAATTTCAAAACGTTCCACAGTTTAACTCTATAGGACAAATTTTGACCATTTACTCAAAAACTACAATAACAATTAAAACCAAACTACTTCGCTGGTATCACCGTATCGTCCACAACGTTCCTGCAAAATTTCAGAGCTGTAGGTATAACGGTCTAGGAGGAGTAACTTTACAACGAAACACACTTTTGACCGGTAACAACTTCGCTTCGCTTAGCTCATTAATTAGGAAGTCGTTACATAAATAATTTAATATATTTGTTTCTATATGTGTATAAATTTGTGTGTGTATCTTAAATATTTATATATTTGTTTGTTTCCTTCTATACAGAAAATATTCTATTATTGTCTCCATATTGATCACAAATATAATGTGAACTGGCTAAGTGCGAGCCGGACACGACTACGGACTCGGAAGGTTCCGAACTCCTTAAATATTTGTTTACCGTTAATTCATTGATTTATTTTTAAAGTCAATATATAGCTAAATATTGTATGAATATAGATATATATCAAGCTCAAGTAAGTCTAACTGTTGCCATTATCAATATCAAACCAAAAAGTCACGTGTTTTATGTGGGAGCCACTTTAAATATTCATTTTATTCAGTTTTTTTAATATTGTTGAGTTTGTTGATAATATGTTGTTGTAGTGGCAACAGAAATACATAATCTGTTAACATTTTAACTGTCTAACTATCACAGTTCATATACAATTTGGTGACCGACAGACGGACAGACGGCGAAGTCTTAGCAAAAACGGAATCCGAATTAAAGTACTACTTACTTTATTGGATCTTTTTCAAAGTGCTGCGTTATTGTGTTCTTATTTCCACATACATAATAAAAAAAAACATATATTCAATAACACCATACCATACACGATATTTTCTACACAATGAGATTTGAACCCATGTCACTTTTTTTATCGAATGAAAACCATATTTCATTTTATCACAGAAAGTAATATACAGCTATACGGCTATAGAAAGATGATGGGCATGCTTCGTCACTGTGATCAATTAGAGTAGCGCCTTTTAATATGTTTACATAGATTTCAACTAAAGTCAAAGTCATTAAGTCACTATAAACAAGCAAAATTGTATTTAATAAAAAAAACATTTATAATAAAATTATAAATAACATTTTAAAAATGCTAAGATAATTACTTTCATTTCCTCCGAGTGGGAATCGAACACACTGTTGTTGCTGTTACAAGCTTGTGCCCCTGCGCCCCTGCACCGCAACGACATTATTACTAATTCTATTTCGATAAAATTTGACGTGTGTTTTCTAATTTAACAAGTTAATTTTTAACATTTATTTACATATTACACATAATCGAAAAATAAATATATAATAAATAAATAAAAAAAAATCTAAATCAGCTTCACGTTGTATCCCGCGCACAGTAGGGTAGGCAGAGGGAACCTAGTGTCAAGACACTCCGTTCCCCACTTTCTGCCGAATTTTGGAGGCATTTCGTGTTGAGTGGCAGAACTCAACGCCGCGCTTACCCTCGACACCAGAGCGAAGAAATGGAAATATAAATTTAAGTAAATATTTCATCTCGACTGGTTGTGGGTTCGAGTGGGGATCGAACCCACAACCAGTCGATTTTACAGTCACACTTCGTGCCGCTGCGCCACGACTGGCCTCAATATATAATGATTCGTGCTATTTTTGTAAAATCGAGACTTATTTCCTTTTATGAGATATACTTATAATTCGGAGGCCAGTCGTGGCGCAGGGGCACAAAGTGTGACTGTAAAACCAACTGGACTGGATTCGTTCTGGTGTCGAGGCATAGCGCGGCGTTGAGTTCTGCCACTTAACACGCTATGCCTCCAGAATTAGGAAGAAAGTGGAGAATGGAGTGCCTTAACACTAGGTTCCCTCAGCCTACCCTGCTGTGTGCGGAATACAGCGTGAAGCTGATTTTACTTATAATTCAAACAAACCTAGCCACCTCATGGTAAAATTATAACTCGTAATGTTCATACAAACGTTGCTACTTTTAAAAAGTCACTTTATGAGAAGCCACTGTTGTCTTCTTCTAACTGGCATTAATCTGGGGCTTTGCTCAACATCCTCGGTAGTTAGTCCATTGACTCTTCCAGACATTGCTTCCCTGGGCCCCCGTGGGGTCTTCTTCGAGGGACAAACATAGCATCCACGTCCAGAGCGCAACGTGACCACAACAGCATTTCAATCGACGCGCCTGGTGCGCTACGTCAGACTACTTTCAATGAATGTGTTAGTAAATGTGCCCAGAGAATATTTTTTTATTCATTATTTTAGCATATTATATTTCTTCTTAATTTCCTTTAGAAATTGATTTGACACTAAATCTGTGATCATTCTCCAAATTAATATATATAACGAACAGGAGCGCGTGGACCTGGGCGGCAGTCAGGTAAGGTTCCGTATTCATACCCAACGACGTATACGAGTATATAGCCCACCCTTGTCAACTAACGTTTTCATTTTATATTTCAGCATGCTTTCTTTTGTGCAATAAAGAATATATGTAATAACTACAGTATGCATATTAAACATAAAAGTACGTAAAATGAAAAATTCGTCGCAAAATGAAGAGAAAATTTGAACTTTATTTGACATAGTAGAAATTTTGAACTGTATATAGTCGTATGTGTCTTGTTCAAAGTTAATTAACTCTTGATGAAAGGTGGCTTACACTGCACTACTGTATACTACTACATGTGCACAGACGCCTGATTGCGTCTCTTCAAAGATACGAAACAAAATGTTGAATTTGCGACTCTGATTTTATCAATCTCCAGAGTAGAAGGTATTTTTTTATGAAATGTAGTAGTGTATGTTAAAAATATATGAAACATTTCTCATATTGTATCTATCTAGGTCAGTTGAGTTTTTAGATCATTTTAAAAATGTTATTTCTTGTATGAATTTAAATGGAAATGGAAATTTTGCCTGTATCGACTGAAGTTTAGCGTTAGCGTGATTCGAACCAGCGAGTTTTTAGATGACACTTTGAAGCGTTGATCTATTTAGTTTTATGCTAAGATGTTATAGATATACATATGTATTGTACGAATACATCAGAAGAATGTTTTTAAGTAGGTGTATAATAATCTTTTTCGCTCGCTCTGGTTCGCTCTGGTGTCAAGACAAAGCGCGGCACGCTCCAGAATTCGGCGGAAAATGGGAAACGGAGTGTTTTAACACTAAGTTCCCTTTTCCTACACTGCGGTGTGCGGGACACAGCGATAACAAAACTGATAAAATAAAAATATATAAAGTCTTCTACAATCTGCAGTTTTACTTAAATTTTACACACAAGAGATGATATCTATGTGTATCTTTTCGCTTACTAATAAAAAAAATCAACATCCGGAAAACAATGTACATTTCTTCACTCAACACTAAAAGACAACACAAATCAAATAAAATGTTAATATATAAAGTAAGTATTTTAACATTCCATTGGAATTCAATACAGGATCTTGATTAAATCTCAAAAACCGCTCGAGGAGCTTCCGCGTTCCCGTTCAATAAGTATAAGGGTTTATTGACGTATTGCGTGTACTGTAACTGGATTTCGTTAGACATAAATGAGGCTTGTAAATAGTCGTGGTGCAGGGTGACAACCGCGACAGGTTGTGGGTTCTGTTCCCGCTTGAGGAAATGAAATATTTAATATTTTCATTTTCTTCGCTCTCGTGTTAAGGCGGTGTTGATTGAACGCAGTGCCTCTGGAATTCCTTTTCTAGCTCTCCTATAGGACTTACGCTTCTGATGTTCAGATGTTGTGGATTCGATTCCCACACAAAGAAATTAAATATTTGATATTTACATTTTTTCACTTTAATATCGAAGCGCGGTGTCGACTTCCGCCACACTACCCCCTCTGCGCCTAATACTAATGGTATTAGGTGCACAGTGGGTAGCGGAGTGTCTTAACACTAATCCCTCTACCTAGCCTGCTGTATACGGGATACAGCGTGAAACTAAAAAAAATAAAAAGAACATTATATCGAATAACAAAACAATCCCACGCGCAAGCGCTTTCCAAAGTAAATAATTCACACCCCAATCGCCTTTACTGTTTGGCTGTAAAATTAACGTTCACTAAATACACGACGCGACGCGACGCGACGCCGTAATCTGTAAACAGGAATGGGAACCTCCTTCGTGTATTAGAATTTGATTAACTAACCATCTGATGTGATATTGCATCAATATAATATTAATTTTAGAATTATTAGTTATATTTATTTCTTGTGTTTTGATTTATTTATAGTTTTGTTATTTCGAAATTACTTTATTATTATTATTTTATTATGTAAGTGCTTGTTGCACTATTGCAGAGGATAGACAGAGGAAACCGAGTACTAAGACACTACTTTCTCCACTTTTCGGCTAAATTTCGAAATGTCGTGTGTTAAATAGAGAAACGTATTGTAGCTAGAAAATGAAAATACATCATTCCCACTAGGGGGAGTCGAATTATTAAATTAAATTGTCGCGTTTCAGAACAAAACGTCTTCTCTTTCTTTGTCAACATAACGTCTTCTCTTTCTTTATCTTTGATTTAAAATGCAGGTATCGTAAATTAAATTGAAGTTCATAAATATCGTAAGTAATGAGACATGTTATAACAACGCCATGACGGTATCCAAACGTTCAATGAATTTTAAATGAAAAATTAATGTAAAATTTTACTTTCTTTAACTTCTTTTTTTCATAGTGAAAAATTTAAATCTAGTATTTTTGCGTAAATGTAATTGCAGTTTTGATAAAAAAATGTTATTGTTATTATTAAAAATGTAACAAAATATCGGAACGGTGGAACTCAATGCCGTCCTTCGTCTTGCAAGAGCGGGCAAATAAAAAAATTCATCATTCCCCGATTGAGATTCAAATCCACAACCATCGTACTGACAGTCAGACGCAACCATTGCGCCACCGTGATAAAAATTCTAGACAGTTAGTGGTAAATGTGGACATGCTATGAAATTTGAAATACACTTGCGTGTTAAGAACAAATATTTACAAAAAGCAAATCGTCGTGTCCCTTGATAAATTTCACTACAATATTGTGCCTAGTTAAGACAACCAAGTTCGAGCAAGATAGGTACTGTTCGTCTTTTAAAATAGCTTTTATTTTTATATATAAAAGTAAAATTACTTAGTTGACTAACAATATGTAAGAAGTGTTAAATTGTTATATTTGATGATAATAATATGTTGTGTCTGCCTTTTCTGTAACTAGCTGAAATGCGGCCGCTTAAATTGATTGTTATATTATACAAAATCTTCACAATTACAGCTATAGGCTATGTTATTCTTTTGTATAAGCAATATTACTGTAAAGTTTTATCTAAGCATCGATCCTCACAAAATTTTGAGATTAATAAATAATATTAGTAAGATGTGCTTTAGCAAGTAGGACAGTTCTTTGACAAGCAGCCATGTTTGTAACTAAATTTTATGAAACACAGATGTCATTTCCTTTGAATACTTTCCTATATTGTGCTAAAGGACAAAAGAAAATGTTGCCCTTTATTAAAAAAAATGTACTTAAAATAAAATAGCCATTTATAGCTAATTCATTTATATAATTTGTTATAGTATTACATTTAATTCAACAGTGAAACTAGACAAAAGTTTAATTTTGAATAAAAATTCAGCTTCCCAACTATTACGTTTTTTTTTAATTATTATTTTTACACTCAAACCAAGAAATAAAACAGAAAAAAACTGAAATATTAACAAAAATATAATTTAATAACCATTTTATTATAAATTAAGTCAGCTAAGCTTCCAGTCCCACAGAACACCGAAACGTGTCGTAAGCATACCGCAAGGGGATAAAAGACTATTATTATTGGGGATAATCCACACTTATTCTATTTTATTCACATTTAAAACCTTAGAAATTTCTCTACTCGAGTAATAAAACGGTTTGAGTGTCCTTATTCACTTTGGATTGATCTTAAGATATTTCTTAAGTGCTATATTTTTATTCTCATCGTGTTTTGTGCCATATTATTTTGACGTAAGCGTTGTGGATTTTTTTATCTATAAAGATATTATTATTTTGTTTTTAATGTATTGTAAATCTTTTTATTTGTCGGCTTTGGCTAATTTTAAATTGTTTTATGTAGATATTTTATTAAAATTAAGTGTTACGTTTCGTGGTGAAGCGGCACGGGGTCAGTCTGTAAACGTGACGTTAGTGGGCTCGATTCCTACTCGTAGGAATGATTTGTTATATTCATTTCTTTGCTATGGCGTTGAGTTCCGCCACCCAGAACGTAATGTTTGGAATTATTGATATTGTGTAATAGTGAAGCCCTATACCAGGCTTAAACAGATCATATGTTCCTATTTTTATCGAGATAAATTTAGTTATTATAAGTAAAATAAGATGGTTCTGTTGTCAGTTAAAAAAGTGAGATTGCGTATGACCTCTAGCAAATCACTCATTCTCCCTCTGTCGACTGGACAAGGCAGATGCATCCAGTATTCGATATTGCATTAAAAAAAGACATACAAGAAACAAAATTTAACAAATCATTTACAAAAAAGAGGCCAGTCGTGGCGCAGCGGCACGAGGTGTGACTGTAAAACCGACTGGTTGTGGGTTCGATCCCCACTCGAGGAGATGAAATATTTACTTAAATTTATATTTCCATTTCTTCGCTCTGGTGTCGAGGTTAAGCGCGGCGTTGAGTTCTGCCACTCAAGACGCAATGCCTCCAGAATTCGGCAGAAAGTGGGGAACGGAGTGTCTTAACACTAGGTTCCTTCTGCCTACCCTGCTGTGTGCGGCATACAACGTGAAACTGATTTATTTATTTTTTTAATTTTATTTACAAAAAAAGACACACACGAGTATATCTATAGATTTTGGATCCAATTTTTTATGGATTTCAGTTTGTCACAGTTCTCTCTTTGTCTTCTTTTGTTTTACAAAATGCAAATATATGAAATAAATGGGTAACATAATATCCATTTATCCTCTTCCAGAGTACATCAATCGTTCCAACTTATTCCAGAATTTGATAGATGAACATCGAACACGTCTGAATGTCTGAACAGCACCATTCATTACTCAAAGTAAGACAGCTCTGTATGAACACGACAGGTGCAAGTAGGCACGTTACTTGCGTTTTATATACAGATAATGGATTGGCAATATTAGGGGTTGTTACCCTCTACGTTAAAAGAGTGGTAAATAATATGATATGATGTTAAAGATACAGTATGCTCCAATTTTGTTTTGGTTTTGGACAAATATGATGAACAAGAAATTCAAAAAATATATTTTTGCTTTCTACTATTCTTTTTAATTGGCTCTCTATCCATTTCAGTCAAAATTACTAAATGTACAGACAAAATATTTTTACTGTTTTATTATATATAGAGATAATATAATTATTTTTACTTTCATATGGCGCTGTTTTGGTACAATTGCAATATGGTATGTAATTCAAAATTAAACTTGAATCGAAGTTCAAGTCAGTCAAAATCAATGTGAGTTTTTGGGTTCCGGAAGATAGCTATATTCGTTTTTTTTATCGCTGTATACCGCATATCGGCTATATGCGGATATGCAGAACGTATATATATATATATATGGTAGGCAAAAGAAACCTAATATTAAGACACTCCGTTCCACAAACAAAAATTTTCGTTTGCGGAACGGAGTGTCTTAACACTAGGTTTCTTAGTTGTCATCGAAGTGAGATAATGAAAATAATAAATCATTAGACCACAATCGCTCCTAGCCATACTGTTAGTTTTTAAATTAAAGTCCAAGTCTAAGTCATTTTTTTAAAATAAGTTTATATGCTTAATTTTATTATGTAAAATTATTTACAGCTTCTTCACTAAAGTTACTACTTCAGATCTGAAATGAAAAGATTTATATATAATAGCACTTATAAAATAATTACTTTTGTAATAACTTCTTTTCATACGGTTAATAAATACAGTTAATTTTAACTCAATTCTCCCGATTTACTCAAAAAACAAACACATATTTTACAACAACAGATGAAACAAAGCTAAATCAAACGAAAATAACCAACAAAAGCCACCCAATCTCTTCTGAAAACGTCCCACAGCGTAAAATAGAAGAACATGAGAAAACTAAATCATATTTCACGTCATTGGCCAGGGTCCATTAGCCTGTCAATAATATTTCCAAGAGACGCTCAGGTAACTAATTAAGTCTGGTTGTATAGAAATAAGCTGTATTTACTATTATTTAGAGGTTAAAAGACGTTAGCAAAATGTATGGTGATTTTACATACAGTTTAACATGTCGACCGAAGCGACAGGCCGGAACGTTGTCTATACATTTTAATGGGGTCGGTGTCAAAATATTATTTTCATTAATAAATATATAGGTTTGACGGCGTTTATGATTTTTAGTATTATATTTGTAATTATAATTTCTTTAATAAGTATTTTTATTTGGTTTTTAATAAAAAATGGAGCAGAGATATCGTTTATTTGGTGCATCAATAACGTATTTTTAAATATTGGAATTCAAATATTGGCCAATCGTTGTGGAATCGAACTCACAGCCTCATGCCAATGAGGTTGTGAGTTCGATTCCCTCTCGAGAAAATGAAAATATGAAATATTACATTCCCTTGAGTGGGAATTTAACCCACACACAGCCTGTCGCGTATACAATCGCACGCTTGAGCCCATGAACGAGAACTGGTCACAACTAAATTAAGAGTATATTTATAAAAAAAAATACATTATCATTATTACTGAAGCACTGACTAAGCAGTTTCCCGAAACTGGATACGAAGTCGTAACAATAAAACGAATCGCCTACATAAATCAGTGTAATGCAAAACACATCGTAAAAGTCTCAGTGTACGCTACATCCGGGTGCGACCAGGTGGTTGCGGCTGACAACATTTTATTTCACATAAATCTGGCAATTATGAAACAAATTATCTGGGTTTTTATTTCTTTTATTCGTAACGTGTCTTTAGGATTAAGATTGTTTTATTTTTTTTGAATAGAAACGGTCAAGTGAGAGTTGGACTCGTCCAACGTGAGTTTCGTATCAATTTCAGAATTATTGGTTAGCGGGAAGTACAATTTATAAAAGTTAGCAAACTTAAGTTTGGTTTTCAATTGTTTTTTTTTTTATTAATATATTTACATTTTCATTTTCCAGATTTTCTCACTTTATTTATACTGTAAGTTTTTACTGAATGTTTTGTATTTATTTCAGCTTGATAGCTATACTACGCAATCTCGAGTCTTGACAGACGGACAACTGGTATTACAGTATATTATTAAAGTTCCGTTTTTAACTTTGAGGCAAGGAACCCTAAAAAAGACAAGGCAAATGAGCATTCGGTTTACCTGATAGCAAGTAATCACTGCCGCCCACGACCCGTCTAAGACCAGAAGAGCTACAGGTGCAGTGCCGGCTTTTAAGGTGGATATAGAGAAAAGGTTTACCGACTATTATTAAGAGATATTAAAGGCTTACAAAATTTAGAAAAAACATTTTAATCAAACGCTACGGTGTTGGACGGAGCTACAAATAACTACTTGTACGTAATAAAAAAGACATAATGAGGCAAAACAATGTCAATACTATTATTGTAGCTATAAATTAAATCAGCTTCACGCTGTATCCCGCACACAGCAGGGTAGGCAGTGGGAACCTAGTGTTAAGACACTCCGTTCCCCACTTTCTGCCGAATTCTGTAGGCATTGCGTGTTGAGTGGCAGAACTCAACGCCGCGCTTAACTAATAAAGCGAAATATAAATTTAAGTAAATATTTCATCTCTTCGAGTGGGGATCGAACCCACAACCAGTCGGTTTTACAGTCACACCTCGTGCCGCTGCGCCACGACTGGCCTCATTTGCCTCATATTGCAGCTACATATGTTCAATATGTCTTCATTTCCGTTGTGATTACGCTAGTTTGACTTCAGAACTGCGGTTGAATGTATCGAGAGGGGTGGTGGCCTAATGGCTTAGTCAGCCAATATGGTGAAATAAATGAAAATTATTTTATTATCCTATTCAATTAACAGAGGTTATCAGTTTGATATGTATGTATTTATGTTATATTATTGGAATTGAATATTTTTTTATTATTACAATTTTTTTAAAAAATGATATAATTTTAACTGTTTTAAACAGTTAAGGTTTCATATAAAAAAAAGTTAAAGTATCAACAAAAATGCGTGAGCAGTTTTAGAGAAATAGGAAAGAGAAAGGCGACATTTAAAATATACGTACATATTTAATTGATGATTATTTTTTTATTTATTCTATGTGTTTATTGTATAAATTTAGAAGTAAACAAAATAAGTTATATAATTATAACGTCAAGTAAAATTGGCCAAATCAAAATAAACACGCCCAATAAAATGAATTAAATTATGAAATATGGTACGTACTACAAATTAATAAAATACGTCAGCTACCTCTGTCTACCCTTCTGCGTGCTGCGTGAAGGGTAGACAGAGGAAAGCTAATGATAAGACACTCCGTTCCCCACTTTCTGCCGAATTCTGGAGGCATTGCGTGTTGAGTGGCAGAACTCAACGTTTTACATTTATATTTTCATTTCTTCGTTCTGGTTTCGAGACAAAGCGCATTGAGTTCCGCCACTCAACCCGCAATGCCTGCAGAATTCTACAGAAAACGGGGAACGGAATGCCTTAACACAATGACCCCTTTGCCTGACCTGCTGTGTGCGTGATACAGCGTGAAGCTGAAAAAAAGTACAAAAACACAAATTATTCTACAAAAAAAACATTTATCCATTTCAGTAATCATTTAATAGGGCAGCCCTTAACCTATTAAACCCAGTAACAACCGTATCGGGGTGAAGGCGACCAGCTACCGGCGCTACACAAACACTTTGCCGAACAAACATTGTAAACTTCTTAATTCCGCTTTTCTTTGTGATATTCGGGAGAATACAACGGGAGTAAAGAAATGTCGACTATGCTTCCTGTATTTTACTACACTTTGAGATTTTGGTCAATTTATTTGTATAGAATTGAATAATTTTGAGGAGGTCGTCGTGGTGTAGTGTTAGAGTGTAAGCCCGATGATTGTGGATTCGATCTCCAGTCGAAGGAATTATATTTTAATTATTCTTATTTCACCCGTTCGATAAAAATTAAGGAACGAATTGTCTAAACACTCATTTTCTGTCCCACACAATTATCTGTAGAAACGGCAATAAAATCACTTACAATCACGGTTTATGAGATAAAGCCTAGTGATAGACGAACAGACTAACAGGAAGACGAACGGAGAACAGTTACGGAGTCTTAATAATAGGGTCCCAATTTACCTTTTGGGAGCGAAATCCTAAGTCCGTAAAACTTAAATGAACCGGAAATCAAATATTATTTGATTTTATTGTAACGAACGTTTGAATCGAAACGCCATTGTCAAATGTCATGAAGCCAAAATAGCAATTTTATTTTAGAACAAGCAAAGAGCGACATTGTATACGTCTCAACGTGCAATGCCTCAAAAATTCGGAGAAAAGTGGGAAACGAAAGTGTCTAAATGGAGAACGGAGTGTCGTAACACTAGGTGCCCAGGTACCAGTTATATGTGGGATACAGCGTGAAGCAAATTTTTTTTTTTTTTTTTAATTCTCATTTTAAGAGCTGAGTCACTAAGGTGACTATGTTGCTCTGGTTAGTATTACAAATATTTTTAAAATTATGTTAGATTAACATTTTCATATTATTTACGTTTGCTTACATTAAGTTTAACTATACTATATAACAATTTAGCTAAATCTGAAGTAGGATTTGCAAGATACAAATTACAACTTCCAATTGTTCTATCTGCAACTCGTGAAAGCAATGGTTCGCTACGGGTACATTCCGTCAAAATATGGTAGACATCCTCTACAACCCCACAGTCGGGACAATTAGGAGAAAGAACTTTCTTCATTAAAAATCCAAATTTATTTAACGGAATATGTCCGGAGCGAAGCCTAAATGCCGTTACAATATCATCCCGATGACAGGGTTGTGGTTGAATTGTTTTATACCATATACCTTTTTCTTTAGATCTTTTATTAAAATACTCTTTCCAATTATTTCTACATTTTTCTTTTATAAAATAAAGACAGTCTGTATAGAAGGGTAGCACGTTAATTACATTTCCATCAGAGCTGGCCTCCTTGGCATATATATCTACCTTCTCATTGCCAATGATTCCAACATGAGAAGGAATCCATTGCAGTAAAACATTTTTACTTAAAGATTTTAATTTAAAGATAATTTCAATAATAGTATTGGCTATCGGTGTTCCTCGAAAAGTCGAGGTACATCGAGTCAAATGTTGTAATGCACTTTTAGAATCAGTAAAAATAACAAATCTATCAAAATTAATTGTCTCAATATAGGATAATGCTTCAGCGAGAGCAATTAGCTCAGCGTACATGACTGAAATTTTATAATTGCTTTTAAATCTCATGTTAGTTTCCTCTTGTGGATCATAAAAAGCAATTCCAATATTATTGTTTTCAATAGATGCATCAGTATATAATTTGTAATAGTTTGGATATCGTAAATTTAAATAATTAATACAATTTGTTTTAATATCAAGTTCATTATAAAAACGTTTTGCTTTATTAATATAAGGAATTTTTAACTGAATGTGAGGTTCTAAATCAATTTTTGAAACCCATATACTTAAATTAAACATTTCTAATTTTTTGCTTCTATGAATTGGAAAATTTTGAATTTCATTAAACAACACTATTAATAAGGGTTTCTTCCTACGGATCCAATATGGCTTATCAAAAAACGAGGCAAAGTTATTAAGAAACGAAATTATAGTATGATTTTCTAAAGATTTTGTTTTAGCAAGTATTTTCCACCTAAATATTGGCGACGAATATATAAAGGAGGTAAAGCTAGTTCACTCTCCATGACATGAATAGGAGTTGTTCTGATAAACCCACCTATAACTCTCATGGACTGATTTTGGATTTGATCTAATTTGGTTAAGTGTGAATGAGGGGCATCATCAAATAAAAAACTCGCATAATCAATTCTACTTCTCAATATTGAGACATAAAGTTTAGTTAAGTACTTTGGGTGAATTCCCCAACCAGAACCTGCTAACATTTTAAATAAATTTAAAAATTTGTAAATTTTTCCCCTTAAGTTGTCTATATGGGGCCCCCATTTCAATTTTCGATTTAACAACAACCCTAAGTATTTAACATTTTCCACAACTTCTAGGGGAACACCATCAATATTAAGATCGATGTTTTTACCCCGATGTGCTCTCGTAAAAATACATACCTTACTTTTAGTAGGCGATACACGTAAACCCAATTCATCGAGCAGTGTAGTAAAATTACTCAAAGCCAATTGCAGTTCATTGGAAGCAAACCTCAATTTCTTGTTTGACGTATACAAAACAAAATCGTCTGCATATTGAGAAATAAAAACGTTTTTAATAGACTGGCATATATGAGCAGTTGCTATATTAAATAGTAAAGGAGATAAGGGATCTCCCTGAGCTAAGCCCTTACTGCAACATCTGGCTTCCGTTAACGTATCTGATTTTATACTTAAATATCTCACGCTAAGAAAACTCCATAAATAATAACATATTTTTGATCTTACTCCATAGTTATCCAACAAAGTAAGAAGTTTATGTATATTTATGTTATTATAAGCTCCATCAATGTCAAGAAAACAGCAAGAAGTAGCGTTAGCTTGACCAAATCCTAATTGAATGTACAAAATTAGTTTACTTAAGTTATCCAAACAAGAATGAGCTTTTCTAAATCCAGTAGTATCAACTGAAAATGTATTCGATTTTTCAAAATACCATTCAAGTCTTTTATTTAAGATTGAATGAAAAACTTTACAGACACACGACATAAGAGATATTGGTCTTAAAGACTATATAGATTCAGGATCACGTCCAGGCTTCGGAATAGGAATAATAGCTATTTCTCTCCATTGATTTGGTACTACACCATCTCTAAGAAACAAATTAAATAATTTCAAAAGCCATTCCTTTCCCCTGTCAGGTAAGTTATTTATCATAGAAAATGATATCATGTCAATCCCTGGAGCAGAATCTTTAGATTTGACGGCTACTTCCAATTCCTTCCTAGAAATTACTGATTCTAATTGAGAGTTACTCGATTGAAAATTAGGACAATTATTTATAACAAAATCAGGAGCCAGACTGTTAAGAAGCTTTCTAGCACTATTGGCAGGAATAAAAGATTTTTTACAATATCGTCCTTTTATCCATTTCATTCGAAACCACATTTCATTAATTGACGACACTTCACAAATACTGTTACAGAATTTGTGCCAAGACTTTGATTTCGATTGCCGTACTATTCTCTGAGCCGCACAAATTTTATCTTGTAAAATAGAATAATTACCTGGAATTGAGTTGTCTCTAAATACAGAAAGTGCCAATCGTCGTTCAGAAGCTAATTTTTGTAAACACACTAAATCATTGTAAATATATATAATTACGTTTTATTTTTAAATAAAAGATATCAATATTTATAAAAGAACAAGTAGAGAACTCCTAAAATCGTTCTCAATAACCCTTAAGAAGTAAGATAAGGGACAGCGAGCACCTTAAGGAGGGTTATTCAGTGTGTTCAAAGGCTATGTCAATGTTATTAGATTATTGAGGCGTGTCCAAATATTATACATATAATATTATAAAAAAAACAGCAGATAATTTTATATACATAATTGAGGATTAAGACACTTTTGTACTCCACTTTCCGCCAAATTCCGGAGGTATTGGCGGAACTCAACACAGCGCTTTTTGCGTTGGTGCCAGAATCTCTGAATTGGAATCGAACCCATAACCGTCGCGTAACATTCACACGCTTGTGCCCCAGCACTACAACGGCCTACGGATATTTGCGAGTTGATTATAAGCCTCTTTAGTCTTTAAAGATAATTGGAGACTAGCCTCACTTAGGCTTAGTGCTTTTGATTTTCTTTTTAAATATCGAAACATATGGCCTTATCACAGGTTTTCCTCTTTAAAACTATCGCTATTTAAATATATTGTGGTATTTAAATATAAGTGATTTTTAAATTTTGCTGCTATTTTTTCTAAATATATAAATATGTCCTATATATATATTGAAAGTATATAATTTCTTACAATTTACAAGAACAAGCGACTCAATATAACTACCCTAATTTCGTTTAGAAACTAAATTACAGTTTCAAATATATTCCATCCCTTTTGATGACAATTTGTAACTTTATATTCAATTAAGGTTTATACTGTAGTCCACAATTACTTTATGGAATTACTGGCCACTCATCTCTTTACGCTTGACGGTAAAGAATTTAGAGGGAACCTAATGTTAAGTTAACGGGATACTCGTTCCCCAAGTACCGCCCAATTTTTAAGACATTATTGAACGGTGGCAGTCAACGCCGCGCTTTACTTTCAAACAAAACAAAGAAGAAAATCATTCCCCCGAGTGAGAATTGAAGTCATAGCCGTCGCGCTTACAGTCGCTTACAGACAATCTCGTATTTATTAACTAATCGTCATCATAAAAAAATATGACGCAATAACCTGTATATATATATATCTAAACAAACCATAATAGTGGGTTCAATTCCTACGAGTTCAACTACTTTTTAGAAATGAAGGTATCTTCATTTATTTACAGTGAAGAAACGATTACTCCCAAATGTACATTTAGAAGATACTGCTCTTGCTTAAACGTTTTTTAAATAAACATCTTTTTATAACTCACGAATTAGCGAAAATCATAACTAAATAACACAATAAAGTGCCAAGGTTTTTTTTCTATTACACTAAAAGAACAGTATAAACACAGTAAATAAACAATCAAAACATACAACTAAACAAATAAAATCGTCTGTCTTGACACAGTGACACAATATGTGACTGTAATGGGTACAACGCGAACGTAGTGTGTTCGATTCCACTCGGGGGAGTAAATTATTGAATATTATCATTTTCTCGCTTCAGTAACAAGAAAAATCGTGACATTAGAATGGAATAGATTCCACCACTCAACACGCAATATCAGGAAAAAATCAACGGAATATGGAAAACGGGGTACCTTTACACTAAATTCCTTCTGCCTAAGCTGCTAAAAGTGAGATACAGCTTCAACCTAACAAAAATGCTATACAAAATACGTTTCGTCTGAAAAAACGTAAAACTAAGAGAAAAAAAATTAAAAAAATACACCTAACAGCCAATTAAACATAAAGTTAAACACGTTTCAACTCATGAAGCGTGGGAGGCTATAAGAGAACTCACTTTGTCATTTCCAGAGCTTCCGTTGCCAAGAGTTGGATTAGTGTCCGCCATTGTGACAGCCACTTGACCTGAAAAGAGGAAGAGATAGATTCATTACACCAGTATTAAGGCCGGTAGTGGCGCAGAGGCACAAAGTGTGACTGTCAAATCGACTGGTTATGGGTTCCATCCCCACTCAAGAAAGTGAAATATTTATTTACATTTATATTTTCATTTCTTCGCTCTGATGTGGAGGCAAAGCGCGGCGTTGAGTTTCGCCACTCAGAACGCAATGCCTCCAGAATTCGGCGGAAAGTGGGGAACGGATTGTCTTAACACTAGGTTCCCTCTGCCTACCCTGCTGTGTGCGGGATACAGCGTGAAATTGCTTAGATTATAAAAAAAAATAACCAGTATAAATAATAAACGATGATTTTGATAAACATATTGTTGTTTATTGGGACTGTCGTCACGCAGTGGGAGTTCCTACTCGGGGGAAAAATGTTTTGATTTCCCCACTATGAGTTCGGCCCGGAAATAGGACCGAAAGTGGGAAACGGAGTGTCTTAGCACTCTGCTGTACATGTGCTTAAACCTAATAAACAATTTTGCTATTGAAAAAAGGCACAATGCCGAAGTGAGTCCAAAATATTCTAGAAATAAACGTATTGATATTATAAACTTCCAATCTAGTGCTATCGTACAATGTATCTCAATAATAAAAAACAGAAGTTAGAATAAGAGTGCTTTTCTAACTACCCCTGGTCTAACTTCTATTTTTAACGTTGAATAACGAATTTATATTATTTTTATATACGGCGTATACAAATGTAAAATCAACAAAATTTTCGGCTTCACGATGTACGCCTCATAGACCAGGGTAATTGCGGAACTCAACGCCGCGCTTTGTCTTTTCTTACTGTGAAAATGAAAATAATTCAATCTCATGAGCGGGAATTGAACAAATAACTTTCAGGCTTACAATCACACCCTGTAACCCTGAGCCACGACCACTTCAACAATTAAAAAATAAATATATATTTTTTAAAACATACCATATATATTTAGTTTGAACTTGACAAGTGTTAAAAAAAGTGTTCTTTGTCTCGAACGCGCAAGTGTCGACGACCATTTTCTAATCTTAGGCACGTTTTATCAAAGGTTCTTTATTTTGTTTGTTTTAGTCGTATTTTTGAGTAAAATTATAAAAGGGCATTTCAAATAATTGCTTTTGTAGGCAGAGGGAACCTGGGAACCTAGCTTAAAACACTCCCTTCCCACAAACAGTTTAGGGTCACACTTGCGCCAGGCCCAGCGCCACAGCTGGCTTCATTAAAATTGATTGAATGCATATTGAAATCAGTAGTATATATGAAAAAGTTGTTCCTAATTATAAAATATAAATAAATAGAAACTGACTTTCCGGAACCATTTTTTGTTCGTATGTGATAGTAAAGATACTTAAAAATTTCCCATGTTATTATTTATATCATCACATACTCTTTAGACTTAGTATTTCGGACTTTTGCGCAATATTTGTGATTGATCGAGAGCTTTCATAGCGTTTATGTCAGCATCTATTAATATTCTGCATTTATGAAAAACCTTTTCATATATTGACTGCTAATTTTAATATCAGGCGTTTTATAATATGAATAGGTCACTGAAAAATAAAATGTTGCCATTTCACGCCGCATACAGCACGGTAGGTGCTGTATGAGAATTAAAACACATGGTTCCACTTATATCTTATCTTTGTCTTATTACTGAAACGAGAAAGAGGAAATAATAGATTTCTCCAAGAGGGAACTGAACCCGTAACCGTCATGTACGTCAGATTTAACACCACTGTAGATTCCCCCATTCGGATTTCCACGTTTTGGCAAGATAAAGCGCAACGTTGAGCCACTAAAATATCTCAGGCAAAGAGTGAAAAAATAACAGTACTTTATGTACTTATTTAAAAAACGTTTAAAAATTTTAACGTAGCGGGCCTGCGAACACGCGCCTCCTGGAAACCGACCAGTTGCTCTGACCACTAAGCCATACGTTCGCGGGTTCGAGTCCCGCTACGTTCAAATTTTTACACGTTTTCTAAATAAGTATTTTACTTTCCTAAGTGTGAAATAACAATTAAAAATGTTAAAAAGTACTTTATGTAGTTACATATTTTTCACACAACATGATTTATAGTAATCTTGAATCCAAAAGTAATAATATTAAAGAATCATAAATAAGGCCCCTAATGGACGTCTATTTAAATATGTGTAGGTAATGTACAAGCTTTTAGGCGGTTTGGAGTATACAAAATATTTGAGAAAGGATTTGTTGTGTTTTTTTACGCTAACACTGTATACCGTATACGGCGAGGTAAGCAGAGGGAACCTAGTGCTAAGACATGAAAGAAATGAAAATATAATAATAAATAATATTTCATTCCCACAAGTGGGGATCGAACCCACAACCGTCGCGTTACAGTCACACCCTTGTGCCTCTGCGCCACGATGGCCTCGCGGCCTCATTTACATATTCAACGACTCCGACCCTCGTTCACATTGTGAACAGCTCCACGACAAGTTGCTACTACTGAGCAGTCAATTTGAACTAAATTACATATGTCAAGCACACACAGCACAGTACTCTCTCTGGCTCTGACATATTCGCGTTTCCTATACATATTATGTTTCCAAAGCATTTTCGACCGCCATTTCAATGTTCTGTAATTATGTTTTAGTTTAATTCTGATGTAATTATGTATATGTTATTAAGCTAGTCGTGGCGCGGGGGTATTAGGGTGTGACTGTATACGTGACTGGTTGTGGGTTCGATTACCGCTCGAAGAAATAAATTATTTAATATTTTCATTTCCTCGCTCTGGTAACGAGGTAACGTGCAGCGATGAATTTCGCATTCAACGCGCAATGTCTTCAGCATTCGGCGGAAAGTGGGGAATGGAATATTTTAGTAGGAACGAAGTGTTTTTTAACTCTAAGTCTACTTTAGTTGTTTGTATTTTGATTGTGTAGTTATATCACAGAATTTTGAAGGTAAAGCATGCTGTGTGGCGGAATTTAAAGCCACGCTTCGCTTCGACACCAGAGCTTCGCTCTTATGAAAATAAGAAATATTTCATTTCCTCGAATGGGAATCGAATCCACAACCTGACGCGCTTACAGTCACATGCTTGTGACCAACGCCGACTGGTGTCTAAAAGAAAATACGTAATGAATTCATCATTAGGTTTTTTTTTGTCCGTCTTTTTATCCGACTATATTTCCATTTAGGAATACTATAAAAAATATGTAATATAAGAAGCCAGTCGTGGCGCAGGGGCACAAAGAGTGACTGTAAAACTTACTGGTTGTGGGTTCGATCCACACTCGAGGAGATGAAATATTTATTTAAATTTATATTTCCATTTCTTCGCTCTGGTGTCGTGGCAAAAGAGCGGCGTTAAGATCTGCCAATCAACACGCAATGCCTCCAGAATTCGGCAGAAAGTGGGGAACGGAGTGTCTCAACACTAGGTCCCCTCTGCCTACCCTGCTGTGTGTGGGATATAGAGTGAAGCTGAAGCAAAAAATATATATTCTCCACATATATATCGAAGCTACATGCTAAAACGAGTTGAACGATGAATAAAAATGTATTTTAGTAGTTAACGCTACAAGTAAGTTGTTTACGCGCAGCTTATCTAACAAAAATACCCGCCTGACGCAATATGTGACGGTACGTGTGTAGGTGCAGATATCTATAGGAACTTAAATACAACGTTTTTTTTTAACACCCTGTATCCCGCATATAGCGGGGTAGGGAGTAGAAACGTAGTGTTAAGACACTTTTCACTTTAATGCAGATTGAGTGGCGGAACTTATTACCGCGGCTTGCCTTGTCCACTTACTTTTTCTTTTTGATTAGAGTGGATTTTATATATTAAAAGTTGTTTTTAGTACAGCTAATGTTTCTTTCTGTAAACTACTCTTACTGTATTCATGTAAAACAAATACTTTTTATTATCCTGAAATGGATAGATATCATATAATCATTTTTCTGGATCTTTTATTTTGATTTTGTTGGCGTATTTGAACCTTTTCTTAAGTTGAGATGATTAAATACAGCAAAAAAAAACTTGTGAGAGAAAGGAGATAAATCACCTAACAAAATTTTAATTCGATTCGCTTTGTCTTTTTTAAAATATGTCAAGCCAAATTATACAAAATACTTATATAAATTTTAAATAAAATAAAAATAAATCAGCTTCACGCTATATTCCGCAAACAGCAGGATAGGCAGAAAGAACTTAGTGTTAAGACACTTCGCCGATATATTCGAGGTATTGCGTGTTGAGTGGCGGAACTCAACGCCAAGCTTTTGCCTTGGTGCCAGAGCGAAGAAATGAAAATATTAATAAATAATAATTCAATCCCTCGAGTGGGGATCGAACCAACAACCGTTGCGTTAGAGTCACACGAGTGCACCTGCGCCACGACGGCTTCTATTATTATAAAGGTTAAAGAAGTTATTAAATATTAATTGACTAGGAAATTTGAATAGAAGAGGGAGCTTAATATAAAAAGCTTCTACCTCATTTTCCGCTCAATTTTGGGTCGGATGGAGGAACCCGACTTCTCTATTTGACGAGAAAATGAAAAATATATATGTAATTATTACCATAACGGAAATCGAATATGTAACTATCGCGGTAACAGTCAAACGTCGTCCCACTATACCACAATAACCTCAATGTTTACGGCCACTGTATTTTATGGTATTTGAAAATAGTTTACTCGATTACATCGACTGTAGTCCAACTAAAAGCATTTCATCATAATTTAACCAAACTGATAATTTTGTTAGTATCTGTATCGATATTTCACAATGTTAAGAGTTTATGTGCGTAAGAATTTAACAATTTCGCATTTTATTAAGTTGGTAAAGCTTATTATTAGTAGATTATCTACTTACCCTCTATAAAAAATTAAATGAAATCAGCTTCACGCAGAAGGAATCTAGTGTTAAGACACGGCGTTCCCCACTTATCGTCGATTTTTTGAAGGCATTGCGTGTTGAGTGGCGAAATTCAACGCCGCGCTTTGCCCGGACACCAGAGCGAAGAAATGGAAATATAAATTTAAATAAATATTTCATTTCCTCGAGTGAAGATCGAGCCCACAACCATTCGCGTTTAAAGCCACAGTATATGCCCCTGCGCCACGACTGGCCTCACTCTCTATATAATCTTACTATTCGTGAAAAATTTTATAAAAAATCAAAGTAGCAATAGTCTGCTACGCGACAAATTGTGAATTCGATTCAAACTCGACGAAAAGAAATATTTTATACTTTCATTTTCTCGCTCGTAACGAGGCAAAGTGCGGCGTTAAGGTCCGCCTCTCGACACACAAAATTTTGCGAAAATTTAAGAACGGAAGTGTCATAATGAGAAGGAAGCGTCTTAATACTAGATTTTCTTTATTAGGCTTTCTTTTGCACATATACACTCGGGAAAATCTTAATCAGAAATCATAATCAAAAAATGAAAATCCTTTTTACGCAAAATATATGACTATCAACAGGTGACCACAATTCGTCGACCGCACTGTACCTTGCTATTTATGCATAATAAAAGCTTTAAACCAAACAAAAAACACATTTATATGCATATGTCGTTGTAACTTTATATAAAAGTTATTTTTCGCAGTTGTTATTAGAAATAAATTACAGCATAAATCTTTGAGCAATCCACTCAGTAAAAGTAATTAGATAGGTACGTGATCTTATTTACAGATAAAGAAAATAATGAAATGTAAGTATATCTTTTTAATTGTACACTGCAGGCAGGGAGAACCTGGGAACCTAGTGTTAAGCCATTTTCTGCTAAATTCTAGAGGTATTGCTTGTTGAGTGGCGGAACTGAACGTCGTACTTTGCCTCGACACCAGAGCGAAGGAAATAATTAGATATTTCATTTCTTCGATAATATCATTTATTTTTAATCGTATTATCATTAAAAATAATATAGAAAGTACCTATTGAGTAAAGTCGTGCTCGTGGCACAAGTGTGCAACTGTAAACTTGACAGGTCGTGGGTTCGATTCCCGAGGTGATTGAATTCCGCTAATCTATACGCAATGTCTCAAGAATTAGGCGAATAGTGGGAATCGGAGTGTCTTAACACTAGGTTCCGTCTACCTACCCTGCTATATACAGGATGAATCGTGAAGTTGAAAAACAAATCAAGCTCGTCCCAGTTAGAAAATAGAAACGACAAATTCGATTCACCTATCGGGCATGCCCTCCCACACAATACATAAAGGATTCGATCAGGTGACCGTCGCTCGTTACCATATTCATAACTGATTATAACTTCCCGCATACATTTGCCGCAAACGAACTTGGCTATGTCAATATGTGCTCATTACGCGTCGTGTCGAATGGTAGAAACTTGTTTTTCAAATCTCAAGAGATATTTCGGAGTTTTGAAAGTTATTTAAATGTTAAATAGAAATTATGTTTGAGTATGAGGCCAGTCGTGGCGCAGAGGCAAAATGTGACTGTAAAGCCTGGTTGTGAGTTCGATTCCCATTCGCGGAAATGAAATATTTATTTAAATTTCTATTTTCATTTCTCTGGTGTCGACGCAAAGCGCGGCGTTGAATTCCTTCACTCAACACACACTACCTTCAAAATTCGGTGGATAATGGGGAACAGAGTGTCTTGACACTAGGTTTCCTCTGTCTACCCAGCTGAGAAGCGATACAGCGAGAAGCTAAAAAAAATATTACAATAACAGTGTATATATTATAGCAACATTATACTTTCATATTTCTATTTAACCAAAGTGATAGCTTACTTAGTATTCGAAATCTTTATAGGCCATAAACAAAGGCTAAATAGATCCTAGGTATAGCGGGGACTGTAAAATATTCACTTTTATTTTCTTTTCATATCTCTTTTCTTTGAAAATCCGATTATTATCTGGCGATAAATTTTTATTTAGTGCTTTATTTGTTTTTATAATTATTATTATATTAGGCCTGGGACCATCGTGGCGCAATGTGACAGTATCTGATTGTACCGATAACATAGGTTGTGGATTCTATTTCCACGGAACTGAAATATTTAATGTTTTAATCCCTCGCTTTGGTAACGAGACAAAGCGCGGAGTTGAGTTCCGCTGCTTAAGCGCAAAGCGGTGGTAACTAGGGTACGAAAGCGTTTCACTGGGAACGGAGCGTCAAAACATTAGGTTCCTAGGTTCCTTCTACCTACCCCGCCATGTTCATCCTGAAGACGCTATAAAAACACCTTCACGCTTTATTTTTTTTTATCTTCTTATTTATTTTTTACATTTTGCGAAAACTTATGATCGGATACGCTCTTCTATAAATACTTTTATACAAAAATTGAACGTTTCTTGGAATTGATAAATGATAAACTAAAGCAAACTTCAATAATTTATTTTTTTAAATAGTATTTTTATATAGTAAAATTGAATTTGTACGTTGTTGCGACTCGAGTTAATATTATTTTAGCGTTTTCCTCAATTGCGTAGTAAATTGTAGGAAAAAATAATTTATTACCGGAAATATAATGGTTAAATATCTATTTTAACATAACAATGTTATGAACTTCATTTATATTAATGAATAAATGAAAATGATTTTTAAAGATCTATGTGAATACAGAGCTAGAGAGAGAATTCGACAGAAAGTGGGGAACGGAGTGTCTTAACACTAGATTCCCTCTGCCTACCCTGCTGTGTGCGGGATACAGCGTGAAGCTGATTTTTGTTTTAACCAATAACTAACACCTTAAATTAAACCTATCACAAACCTATTACAAGTAGAAAAGGTAACAAAGAATAACCGATATGATATAACCATTGCGTCCGGATATGTATAGTTTCTTGCTTTGATAGGAAGTCAGTAAATGTGGCTTCCAGTTTCACCACATTCCACACAATGTCTGGAATTGCTACGGCAAGGTTCTACTCTCCGGAATGTCTTGAAACTACTTGACCCAATTATGTGTAGGATAAAATGTGAAGCTAAAAAAAGGAGAAAACAAGATCAATGCAGATCCTCAAACAAAGCCTAGACAGATCAGACAGATCTTGGTATAAATAACTATCTCTTTACTGGTATATTTTCAAGGTAGTTCCGCAAATCCGATGTTAATAAATTTCCTTTTTTAGGTCCTTTACTAAATCCAATCAAAGCAAATTTTCTCTGGGAAAAATAAAAGACTTGATAAAATCTTTTTTTTTCAGCTTCACGTTGTATCCAACTCATTCCAGAGTAACTAGAGATAACCTGGGATCGTAGTGTTAAGACACTCCGTTCCCATTAAGACACTTCCGTTCCTAACTTTCACTCGTATTTTGGCGAATTGGCGATTGGCGAAACTCAACCACAGCGAAGAAAACGGAAATATTAAATAATTTATTTCCTCGAGTGGGAATCGAACCTACAACCAGTGACAGTGGTATTTACAGTTATACTTTGTGCCATTGCGCCACTATAGCGTCTATCGTAGGTCAGGTCGTGAGGCCAGTCGTATATATACTGTTTACTATCATGTAATATTTAATAGCCAAAATTGTTTTTTTCTATTTAGAAAGGACCATTTTTAATGTGGCAAAATAAATACGTTCGTATATTTTATAACTGTTTGTTCGGGACTTGTCAGATAAGTTATGTAGTCTATGTTAGAAAAACAAAAAACAAGTCGTATATCACTAGATATTTGCACGTTACCCTTTTGAGGTAAAAGTTGTCCGTCAGGATTTTAGTTTCTTTTTACCTTCCCTCTTTACCCCAATTATAGTGTAGGAAGTGATACGAGTGTTAACATATTCTTTTCTCTGGTTTCAGCCGGAATTTGATTAGCGTGCATGTTACAAATCTCTGGAACATTTTTTTCGTCCAAACTACTATCGAACCCACAATCTTCGGGTTTACCGCCAAACTCTGGTCCACTGAGCCACGACGGCGAGAAATATTAATAAATATTAATGCTTATTAGATATATTTATAAAATTGTTTTTGAAAATATCTAACTAATTTATATGAAAAAAAATATAAGTAAACGTACTCATATTAAAATATTAATAAAAAAAAACTAAACAAAACCAGCTACATTATTAATATCATCAAAGTAAAATAAATATTTGAAAAAATTAAAATTAAATGTGTTGTGATATGTTTTTGCAAGTGCATGTGGTTATTTACATAATACTCAAATACAATAAAAAAATATTACATTTTTTGTCTCTGTCTGTCTTTCTATTTCCCCGAGCTAATGTCCAGAATAACTGAACTGATTTTTATTGGACTTTCAGTGATCGATTTTGCTGACCCGGGAAAAATCTTTTACACGTTTTCCTTGCGTGCGTACATAGATACTATATGAAATAACTAAAGTCCCTTCTACATTAAATATGTAGAAGTTTTGCGAGCAATATCAAATAAAATCCCAAAAAACTAAAACTATAATTTATTAAGTGTATAACAAAGGTATAGATAACCATCCAACCGAGATGAAATAACCAACAATTCTTTCCTTAAATAATAAATACTTAAATAATATTATGCCGACGCCGCGCAGGGCCGCAACTTACACCATACCAAGAAATTTATGAAAATCTAACTAATCTACTACTCGAATAAGCGAAGAACCAAAGAAAAGTATTAATTAATTATAAACAGCAAATAATTACATAAAAATTAACAGTAGTTCGAAAAATATATGAAAATTTACAAAACCGTCAACCGTCAATTTCGGATCAGTGACATCTGCTTAATTATTTATTAGAATGTTATACAATAAACTATAATTTCAATCTAGATGAAATGTTAAAAGTGACTATTATATTCATTTTCATATATAACAATCAATATCAAATTATAGAAAATACATTCAACAAAAACCCGATAAATATAAAGTAAATTAATTTAAATGGTTACTTTTGCTCAACCTTTAGAGATAAACATATACCATCGCGGACTTATTTAAACATTATTTAAAGAAGAATATTTTTGTTAAACATTGTTTATATGTATCTCATAATGTTGAGTCGGCGCACGACATGTATGCGTTAAGCAAGCCCATTTTGGGTGACGTTTTCTTATAACCACAAACTTTGCAAACCGTTGCTTAGCAACGGTCGGTTGTTATTAAGATGGCAGAATAAATTGCCTGTCAAACTAAACAGTATTTTAATATATTAGTATATATCGACAATATTACAAATATGAGAAAAAAAAGTAACCTATGTTCATCCGAAGACCCTCAAGTATCTCTATATGAGTATTTTATCATAATTGAATTAGCGGTTTTGCCCTGATTGCGTAACAGACAGACAGACAGACAGACAGACAGACAGACAGAGTTACTTTCGAATTTATAATATAGGTATGGATTCATGTAAAATAATGCAATTTCCTTATAATATAACAATAAGTTTAAGCGGCGTTTAAGCTGATTGTATTCATATATGTTTTGTAAATTAGCTTCATCTGTATCCCGCACACTGCAGGTTAGGGAAAAGGAACCTACTGTTAAGACACTCCGTGCCCCACTTTCCGCCGAATTCTAGAGGCATTGTGTATTAAGTGGCAGAACTCAACGCCACGCTTTTACCTCGACACCAGAGCGAAGAAATGAAGATATAAATTGCAATAAATATTTCACTTCCTCGTGTGAGGAATGAACCCACAACCTTTAATGTTTTGTAGATATACATATACATATGTACACATAAAATTTAATATATTTTTTGTTAAATCTCACAAAACATCCGAATCCTTTTCATTAAAGCACACAATCTTAAGGGTCATTTAATTCAGAGTCGTTAGGAGGTTTTATAGCTGAAATGTCAGCCTCATAATATCGTTCATTTGCTCTGTTAGCCGTATGTGGGAGCATTGACCTTTTCGTCGCTAGGGACGAGTTTTTTTTTATGAATTGTCTAATAAATACATGTAAAATATAATGATATTTATTTTCAAAAAGGACGAGGTTTTACTTTCAATAATTATATTTTTTTACGTTCGTCGGTGCCAGCCAATAAATATCATTAAGAAATTACTACAAAATACACCGATCAAATATAAAAAAAATATCGATGTTGATGTCTGGTCCAAAAAAACAGTTGTTTAAAAGTAATTTAAAATTATGAAGAAGTATCAATAATTTATGTTATATGTAATATATATAAATTGTGATTGTAGTGGAATTCTCCCTCTATCAGGTTTACTTCTTAAAGTAATAATTAAAACAGCAAATTTTATGTGGTGGACACGTGTAATTCTCGAGTTGAACCAAAAAGTAATACAATGCTATAGTAGGGTAATTGTAAGATAAAAATACATTATTTCTCACCTATGAGCATATGTGTAATTAAAAAAGGATTGCTATAAAATTATAACAGGCGTTTGGCCTGAACAGTGATTATTATTTTGTTTTGCAGCATGTATGTAAATAAGGGAATAAATGTTGTTTAGGGCATGTCATTCATATCAGTCAGTCAGTCAGTCTGACTCCTTAGTCACATAAACTGACATGATTGTACGGTTGTCGTATATTCAATTCGTATTAGCAGGTATTTTTGTATTAACTACCTTGTTTGACGGCGAACCGTCGCTTTTAAAGATTCGGTCCTCATTCGGGGGAACGAAATCTTTTCATTTACGACAAACTGCGGCGTTGGGTTGCGCAATTCAACATGTATTATCTAGAATTAAGGCAAAATAAAATTAAGGCAAGAGCGCAATATAATACAACAAAACAATACATATACACAACACTAATAAAAGAAAAGAGTTTCCTAAAATGGTTACGGAACCCTCAATGGGCGAATCCGACTCGTACCTACTTGATCGGTTTTTGAAAATAATCGTAATCGAGGGTGTTCTTAGCCATCATTCAAGAAAGCATGTCCACACGTTTGAAGATTATAAGCTCTTTTCTAGTTTGTTGAAAGCTTTTTGTGTTGCTCGTTTTTATTTTTTAATTGCTACCAATACATAATTTAATCCTGTATAACAGAAACTACCTAAATAATAATAAAAAATATTTACTCTTGCATCTTTTCTAACGGTAAATTTACTTTTATTATTTATCTATATCAGTTTCTAAACGGCCAGCCATTGGAAAAATTTCCAAAGCACTTCCACGCGACCGGCTCCCTCCTTTGATAGAGGGCCCTTCATACACTTTGATCGTTACATAGTTTTCTGCAAATCTAATTTTTATAAATGGCTCTCCAGCCAATTGGTATGAACAGAAGGTATTATATTAGTTTTATAACTAGCGCTGTATCCCGCGCGTTGCAGAGTAGGCAGAAGGAACCTGGGAACCTAGTGTTAAGATTCCATTATCATTAATATACTTCCATTCCCCACTTTTCAAGGTATTCTTTTTCCACATTCATTCGATTCCCACTCGAAGAGATGAAATACTTATTTTAATTTATATTTTCATTTATTCGCTCTGGTGTCGAGGCAAAACGCAATGCCTCCAGAATTCGGTGGAAAGTGGAGAACGGAGTGTCTTAACACTAGGTTCCCTCTGCCTACTCTGCTGTGTGCAGGATACAGCATGAGGCTGAAAAAAAAAATTGTGCCAGAGATTTTTACTAGCTTACTAATCAAGTAAATAGAATAACGACGTTACAAAGTTTTAAGCCTAAGTAAATCCTATAACATTTCCATACTAAAACTCGTTAAACTACGCGACCTAAAGACATGTTGGTAATTAATGTAGTACACTAGAGAACTAGATTTCCTTTATATCTGAATGGGAACTAAAATCAAAACTTTTTCATAATAATTATTTTTAAAATATATTTTGCCATATCTATATGCCTGCCTATGTGTATAGTTTTGTCCATTTTTGGGATTTTGTACCTAAAGGACCTCGCTTGAAGTACAGAACTCCAAAAGTAACCCTAGAACCGTCTTAGTAATCTAAGACTCCGCTGTCAGCCTTTCTTTTAAGTTTATATATCATTGTATTCCGCACACAGCAGGGTAGGCAGAGGGAACCTAGTGTTAAAATACTCCGTTCTCCACTTTCTGCCCAATTCTGAAGGCATTACATGTTGATTGGCAGAAACCAACGCCGCGCTTTGCCTCGATACCAAAGCGAAAAAAATGGAAATATACATTTAAATAAATATTTCATCTCTTCGAGTGGGGATCGAACTCACAACCAGTCGGTTTTACAGCCACACTTTGTGCCCCTGCGCCACGACTGGACTCCACGTTAACAACATACATACATAAAACTGGTATTTTTCGATAATTTTCAGCTACAGCAGTAAAAATACAGCATAAGAGTCTTTTCAAAACATATTATATGATGAATTTACTCAAAAAGGTACATCAAGTGCTTCAAAGGAGTATTTAGTTTCTCAATTTAACTCGGTTCAGTGCAATTTAGTTCTTTATTCGTTGCCTTTGAGTGTGTCAATAGAGCGCTGTTCACCTGCTTCTCTATCGCCAGTATCGTATGACGAGCATAAAAAGTAAAAAGGTTGTTTGAAATCTATAAATAGAAGAGAACAGAATAAAATTGTTTTTTTTTTTAAACTGTTTTACCACAGAGGGCTTTTGAGGGTTTTTGAGGCCAGTCGTGGCGCAGCGGCACGAAGTGTAACTGTAAAATCTGGGTTGGGGTTCGATCCCCACTCGAGAAGATGAAATATTTACTTAAATTTATATTTCCATTTCTTCGCTCTGGTGTCGAGACTAAGCGCGGCGTTGAGTTCTGCCTCTCAACAGGCAATGCCTCCAGAATTCGGCAGAAAGTGGGGAACGGAGGGTCTTATCATTAGGTTCCCTCTGCCTACCCTGCTGTGTGCGGGATACAGCGTGAAGCTGATCTATGTTTTACCACAGCTTTGAGTGTATTACTTCTACAATTTCCACGTCCAAAAGTTAAAGTGAGCATATGAATTGCAAATTAATTTATCTTTTAATGTTTATATTTTTAGCTTCACGTTTTATATAGTGTAGGTAGGGAGTAACTAGTGTCAAGACACTCCGTTCTACACTTTCTTATCACGAATTTGTTACATTGCGTGTTAATTAGCTCAACTCAAATCGGCATTCGGGTACTCATAGAACTTCAGACGGAGAAAAATCCAGTGATATAAAATTCCCTTCTCCATTGTCTGCCCCTTTTCTTTTATTTACATTACATATTGTTTTAGCTTCACTTAAAATTGTATCCCGCATATTGTAAAGTAGGCAGAGGGAAGCTTGGAACCGTTAGTGTTAATACACTTCCGTTCTGTTTTCGCCGAAAGCTGAAGTATTATGTGATGGAACTAAACGCCTTTTGATTTCCTCGAGTAGGAATCGAACCTACAACTGGTCTCGTATCGCATAAATATCTATAACCATAATAAAAAAGACTATTTCTATGAAACAAGTCCAATTTACACAAATACCATTTGAAATTTAGATACAGCAATAAAGTTAACAAACCATATCAATATATCTTTTAGTCATCAAAGTCATAAATGTTTGAGAAGTACCTATTTGCGAATATAGCTAATGCTGAGTTTAGAGGCCAGTCGTGGCGCAGGGGCACAAAGTGTGACTGTAAAACCGACTGGTTGTGGGTTCGATCCCCACTCGAGGAGATGAAATATTTACTTAAATTTATATTTCCATTTCTTCGCTCTGGTGACGAGGAGCGCGGCGTTGAGTTCTGCCACTCAACACGCAATGCAGAAAGTGGGGAACGGATGTCTTAACACTAGGTTCCCTCTGCCTACCCTGCAGTATGCGGGATACAGCGTAAAGCTGATGTATTTATTTGATTCTGAGTTTAGATCATTTTCTTACTCTATATTAGTAATGGTTTATACACATATGATTTTTTCTTCTTTTATTATTTTTTCTGTATCTTCTTTAAAGGACGTCATGTCGCTGTGCAACACATCCTCTGACTGTAGACTTTCGTGAGTTCAATTCTTTTCCTTTACCATAATAACTTTTGTTTTCTTTTCTTTTGTTCTCTTTTCCTACCTTTCTACGTGATATATTACAGTTTAAAGCTAAAAAAATCATCTTTCATCCAGTTAACAGTCAAAAATGCTGACATGTCCCTACTATACATATGCCTACTATAGGAAAATCGTTTTTCAAGTAACGTATAATTTTTTTTATTTTGTACGATTTGTTACTACACCTCCAGAAAACCGTCCAAGCTATTCGAAGTCGAAATTCTTATGTTTGTCTGAATAAACATAAATTGATACAATAACTCTTAAACATGTGTACAAGGCCAAATATTTACTATAATAAAAGGTTAATTATACTTGACATTAGTTAAAAGTAAAATAAATCAATCAGCTTCACGCTGTATCCTAGTGTTAAGACACTCCGGTCCCCACTTTCCGCTGAATTCTGAACACATTGCGTGCTGAGTGGCGGAGCTAATCGCCGCGTTTATCCTCGACACTACAGCAAAGAAATGAAAATTAAATTTAAATAAACATTTCATTTCTTCGAGTGAGTATCGAACCCACAACCAGTCACTTTGTGCCCCTGCACTACGACTGGCCTCAATTTTAACTTTAACTTTATGTATTTAATTTTAATAGGAAGGCTAGGAAGTTAGAAGAATAAGTTTATTAAGGAGAATGTGTCAGACAATGGCGCCCAGCCGCGTCAATCATCGGCCGCCCGCCGCCCGCCGCCACTAATTGTCACTTCACAGTGGGCTATTTATATTAATTATTTTATTTTCTCGTATAAAATTGGCAATATCATATCTTTACATAGGCCCTTGGCACAAGGGCACAAGCGTTTGACTGTTGCGCGACAGGTTGTGGGTTCTATTCCCACTCGAGGTAATGAAATATTTAATATTTTCAGGAATTTGCTCTGGTTCATCATCAAAAAAAGGTTATTTTATAGGTCACGATTGATGGAGCTTAATATAATAAAAAAAAATATGGATTTATAGATATAAACAATATTATTGAACGATGTCTATAGAACTTATTAGTTAATAATAATTATGATTTAAATTAATCGATTTCATTTTTGATGATATGATTTTTATAATTATATGTGTTTTCAAATTTTATAAAGTGTGAAAAGGAACGAATACTCTACAACAATCAAAGATAAAGATTGTTTTCATATTAAATGCCAGGAACAGTATAAAGATCTAAATTCAAATCAAAAATTAATTCTATTCACCCGATTATCATAAATACATATCATGCATCATAAATACCGACAATATTTTTTTTTCTTCAATTTAATAATAATACTTAAATACCTCACATGTAAAAATATCCATAAGCCAACTTGTTGTCAAGACGCATTTTGTTACTATAAAAATATATAGTAAACTTTTATATTACTATATAAAAATATATAGAAATATAGTAGTTTACTACTATATTAAGTTATAGAGCACAGGCACTGTCAGGTTAGATTATATCCGCTATTTTTACTATTGATCAACCTGATCAAGAAGACACTACTAGTACTATTGTGATTCCGTTGTTACTTTTGTTGTTTTTATTAAGTTCCTTGTTTTGTTAAGTATAAAATTATTTTCTGAATATTTTTTTAATATAGATTTTTTTATATTTTAAAACATGAGTTAGGCTGGACTAAATTACATAGAAATTAAAAAATTACATAAAAGTTTCAGAAATAATATTTCTTTGTATTTTTTTTATCTCATGCCAAAATAAATAGAGTATAGAGAACCAATTGACGCGTATAATAATGAAAACGCACTAGCGTTGCCATAGCAACGTGTGTGTCACTTTATAAACATAAAAGTGAAAAATTTATAAAAATAGATATTGTGAAATACATGATAGCGTGTGTAATGTTTTATTTATTGATTTAATATACTTTATAAACATTATACAGGATGGAAGTGTCAGCACCACATTAAATGAAACCACAGTTTTAACTACTCTATAAAAGCCTAATATAATTCAGAAAAAAATTAATTCCCAAAAATGAAAAAGTTATTTTTTCAAACAAAATAAATAATAAAATTGTTGTTTTAAAATAAAACGCCATTTGTAAGGACGACGCACGCACACATAAACCTATCAAAGGAACACCGCCGCACACGGCTCATTCCGAAATCAAGTCGTAGGTATTGGCGATAAAGTTCAAAGTTGTTTAACCTTTAGTAGTATTTTTGTAGTAGTACGTGTTTATGTTATTGGGATCTATACGTAATCGCGTCACACGAAATACAGGTATGGATAAAAATCGTGAAATGAAAAAAAAATCCTACGTCCAAACTGTTGATGCATCTTAATTAATTTCTTTAGGTATAGGTTTGAAATATTTTACCCTATATGCTGTTTCCGTAAATGGAGCGCTGCCTCTTCCATCCTGTATATTTCAAAATGCATATTTCAATTTCAAAATATCTGCGAAATTTTCGTAAACGGGGTCCAAAATTTTTACGTCACGTATAATATACAGGGTGGAAGAGGCAGCGCTCCATTTACGGAAACAGCATATAGGGTAAAATATATCAAACCTATACCTAAAGAAATTAATCAAGATGCCTCAACAGTTTGGACGTAGGATTTTTTTTTTCATTTCACGATTTTTATCCATACCTGTATTTCGTGTGACGCGATTACGTATAGATCCCAATAACATAAACACTTACTACTACAAAAATACTACTAAAGGTTAAACAACTTTGAACTTTACCGCCAATACCTACGACTCGATTTCGAAATGAGGCGTGTGCGGCGGTGTTCCTTTGATAGGTTTATGTGTGCGTGCGTCATCCTTACAAATGGCGTTTTGTTTTAAAATGACAATTTTATTATTTATTTTGTTTGAAAAAAAAACTTTTTCATTTTTGGAAATTTATTTTTTTCTGAATTATATTAGGTTTTTATAGAGTAGTTAAAACTGTGGTTTCATTTAATGTGGTGCTGACACTTCCACCCTGTATAGATATATATTCATATATTTGAACACCATTTCAACACGTTACCTTACCTCACATCACATCAAAAACAAAAATTAATTATTTTATCAAACAAAACAACGTACAAAGGGAATTTCTACTAAATTATAAATAATTTAAATCTACTATAAGTATATAACACATTGTTATTACTCGCTTACCTTAAGTAACTAATACCTTTTGATGTGCTAATTTCATTGCCTTCATCTCTTAGATATCTGAAACAGTAAAAGGGTTCTTTTAATGTTATTATAGTATTTCGTAATGTATTTTGGAAAATTTATATCTTTATTTAACAATTAAACCGTTTTGTGCTATTGTTATTTTCATTGTTCTTTACGTATATACAAGTAATAGATATAGATATATAGATGTTTATCTTTATATGTGTAATAGATATAGATATATAGATGTTTATCTTTATAAAATTAGAGCGTTTTGTGCTATTGTAATTTTTTGACTAATATAAATGTTTTTAAGGAATCGGCTCGTTGAAAATTGGGCATTTTAAGCTGAATATTATGACGATGATGTAATTGTATACGATGATCGTGGGTTCAATTCGTTTTTGTAGTAAAAATTTCAACATTTTTCTTGGGTTATTAAAAATAAACAATATATATCAACATCAACATTTGGAAGAATATCAACAGAAAGTCAACCGTTGCCACTTGAAAATATTTGTTGCACTAAATGAGTGATAATATAAGAAAAAAATCCACGTATTAAAGTTGTCATAATTTTTACTGGAATATTAAAATATTAGACTAGACAGGTACATAGATACATTTTATCAGCGTCACGCTGTATCCCGCACGCAGCAGGGTAGGCAGAGGGAACCTAGTATTAAAACACTACATTCCCCACTTTTTGCCAAATTTTGGAGGCATTGCGTGTTAAGTGGCAGAACTCAACTTTGCCTCGACACCAGAGCGAAGAAATGGAAAATAAATTTAAGTAAATATTTCATCTCTTCGAATGGGGATCGAACCCACGCCACACCATGACTGGCCTCAAATAATTATAATTCCTTATCCTAAAAGCAATATAAATTCTTTGTTATTCCCAAAAATAAACTTATATTTTTTTTTTAATTCCTACGAGTATATACAATTATTCGAAACAAATATTATGAAAATTCGTTTTAATATCAATTTTCAATGATTTATTACGAGGGTCAGTCCTCAACGTTGTTAATCATATATGAATTTCAAAAGATTTAAGAAGGAGGCCAATTTGAAAGTAAATCAAGTTATTTGGAATCTTCGTACCGTTATTGTCCTAACCCTGGCCCTGACCCTGTAGCTCTTTTGGTTAAGATAGGAACTGTATAATATGACTGTATATTAAAAAAATTGACACATGTACAACAAACTTCACAACTAGCAAATACAGCTTGATACGCAAAAATATTGCAAACATTTTTTACACTTTCACGCTGTATCCCGCATTTACCATGGTAGGCAGAGGGGCCCTAGTATTATTTTATACCGAATTCTGGTTGTATGCGTGTTGAGTGGCGGTGTTCAACGCCGCCCTTTGCCTTGACCCAGAACGAAGAAAATAAAATATGAAATGTAATATTTTCTCGTGTGGAAATCGAACCCACAAAAAATGTAAAATTCAAAGTAATTTATCACTCCATTATTTTCTTTCATATTTTTTCAGTAAAAACAAGAAATGGTACAATGTCTATTCTCTAGACAAGTACTAAATATGAATGCGCGACCTTCAACGTTATAGAGACCGATGTATAGATAAGCAAACGATCGTAAGACACGAAGACATTGTCTTTTTATTAAATCCAAAATAACATCGAGACCAGTCGTGGCACTAAGTGGGTAAGATTCTCAGAAGAGAAAAAGGATTGTGAAATATTTCCATTTTCTTCGCTCTGGGGTTGAGGCAAACCGCGGCGTTAAGTTTCGCCACTCAACATGCAATGGCTCTAGAATTCGGTGGGAAATGGGGAACGGAGTGTCTTAATACTAGGTTCCCTCTATTTACCCTGCTGTCTGCGGGATACAGCGTGAAGCTGATTTAATTTTTTATTTATTTTGTTTGTCTAGTTGTTAGAGGTACGAGTACCGCTTGGTCTTAGGTTCGAGGCTCGATTTTATTTACTTTTTTTACGTATCATAATATTTTAAATGACTGTAAAAAACATTTGGTCGCCGATCACAAATGTTTATTCTGTCAATCGTATTTTATAATATTTGTAGTATATATATATCTATGTTATTCTAGAGGTCAGTCGTAGTAAGTTGTGCCCCTGGCACAAGCGTGCGACTGTAAACAAGACAGGTTGTGGATTCCGTGGACCATTCCAATTCGCGGAAATGATATATTTGTTATTTTCATGCCTTCAGAATTTAGCGGAAAGAGACCGGAAATGTTTAATGGGTATGAAGTGTCTTAACACTAGGTACCCAAGTTCCCTTTGCCTACACTGCTATGCTGCGGAATACAGAGTGAAAATTATATTTTTTTCATGCTAATGCTTGTTGATTTTTCTATAGAAATTTTAATAAAAACACAATTGTTCTTAGAATACTTGACCAACATTTTATAAAGATATTAAGTTTCTCAAGATTTCGCCACTTCTAAAAATGCATTATTCTACGGCAGCTGGTTGCAATATCCGGCACTCTGTGGCCTTTCCTCTCCAATGGTTTCTACAATTTGTTTCAATTTCCTGAAAAATATAATTTTGTCATTTTTTGCTCTATTTCAATATTGAAATAGCCAGATGTCGACAGAATTTTACGCTTTCTTTATTTCTCATTTGAATTTATAATACAGCGGTAGTGGACTTTTTATAAAAACTGGTTTTTTTTTGTACTATTTTTATTGATGTGAAACATCTATAGGCGCTGGTATAAACGTTGGTGTAGCGACGCTTGCCGTGGCAGGCTATACTAACGTATATACATACTCATATATAGCCTATATGTCATAGAGTTTACGGTATGGCGACGGGTCGCCACGCTATACTCGGGTATTTATTTATTTATTTATTTATAAGGTCCACCAACAGAATACACACAGTACATGAATATAAAATAATAATAAAAAAAATACATTGCTAAGTGTTATTCCCTTTACAGGTAGACACAACATGCGCCAATAGTATACTTTTTTGTTAATTTACATTTTTCTTAATATCTTTAAAATAACTTTTAAATAAAATTTTATTATTACATGAGAAAGAGAAAAAAAAAAACAAACTAATGGGATTTAACAACACATAAGAGCTATACAAAACGACAAACATTATAACTGAACAACAAATTAACGGAACGAGATAATGGAAAATAAAATAACAATATAATAATAAAAAGCAAGAGACAAACAAGCAAAACTAGAGAGTGAGCCAAGAGCCTTGTAAGCATTTGCAAATTTTTCGTCTAAAACTTCCAAAGGCGTCGTACGCAACATCCAAATCGTCTATGGTAGTGGCTATTTTATTATACTGACACAAGAGTGTCGGTATGGGAGAATTCATTCCTAGCTTAGTTCTGTAAAATTTTAAATTGAAATATTGCTTCGGCCTACGCGGTATATTATTTGGCACATACAATTCAAGCTGGCTGACTAAATATTGTGAATCTATTTCGTGGTTAAACAATTTATATAAAAAAAGCAAGTTCAACAGCGTTCGGCGATCCTCCAGTGGAGTCAAACCAAATTTTTTCAGGAGTAAATCGTAGCTAAGAGATTTAGGAAGTTTCATTTTATATTTGAGATGTTTCATAAACCTTTTTTGAACACTTTCAATTCTCTGGCAATGATTTTTATGATGAGGTGACCATACTGCAGAGCAGTATTCCAGTTTACAGCGTACCAGGTAATTATAAAGGGATATTAACGTTACGGGATTTTTGAGCTCCCTGGAACACCTCAACACAAATCCCAAAGTAGACGTAGCAGAACTTACTATGTTATTTACATGATTTGAAAAAGTTAACTTACTATCAACTGTAACGCCAAGATCACGTATTTCACTGACCTCCCTTAAGGCTATTCCTGCAACTGAGTATGTAGTCTCAAGTATTTGTTTTTTTCTCGTCAGCTTTATATGAAAACATTTACTCGCATTTAGTTCCATATGGTTGTGCTGACACCACTTTACAATAGCATCAACATCACTTTGAAGCAGATCCGCGTCCTGTTTTGTCTTAATTGGGTGCAGAAGCTTAAGATCATCAGCAAATAAAAATATTTTAGAGTGTTTTATGTATTGGCAAATGTCATTGATAAATATATTAAAAAATAATGGTCCCAAGTTTGAACCCTGAGGTACTCCCGAAATTATCTGATATTGTTTTGAGGCACAGCCATCCAACACTACTCTCGACTTCCGATTATTTAGATAGGACCTACACCAACTCAGAAGTGGATTTCTTACGCCGTATGCTCTCAGCTTTTGTATCAATATACTATGATTCACTCTATCAAAAGCGTTTGAAAAATCTGTATATATTGCATCAACTTGAATATTCTGATCAACCATTTCTGCAGCTTGATTAATATAGCTCACAAGATTAGTATTAGTAGATCTTTTAGGTAGGAAACCGTGTTGATCTTTGCTGAAGAGCTTCTCAAATGATTGAATATTACAGGGTAAATAAGTGATTCAAAAACTTTTGCAATACTTGATAAAATTGAGATGGGCCTATAATTAGAAATATGAGTCTTATTACCTTTTTTATGTACGGGTACAATTCTTGCTTCTTTCAGAAGATCCGGGAATACCCCCTGCTCGAGAGATGCATTAAATATTATTGTAAGTGGCAGTGCTAATGTACCGGCACAGTTATAAAGAAAGATCGGTGGAACGTCATCTGGACCAGAGCTTTTATTGGTATACTTATATACAGTCTATATAATTATTAACGATTTTTTAGGTTAAATATAAAGAAATGTTTATTAAAGAAAGTCACCATTTTCTGTTACTGTAATACTTCATTTTTTTATTATGCTATATACAATTTCTGTAAAAATTTAGTTTTATAAATATTAATTGTACGAACACGATGTTTCACATTTGCATGAAGTCCCGTGATGCTATAATTTATTTCTTTTTTTTTCATGGAAAAAGGACAAGGCAAACGAGCGTTCGGGTCACCTGATGGTTTATTTATTATAGTTTGGTTTCAAATTAATATTGAAAATTTTATTTTATTGATTTATGTAATGTATTTATATTTATTGTTTAAATAAAAAAAACCTTAAATAGCAAATTTTTTTGCATAAACTGATATCCGAATATGGGATTTCAAGTCAAATATGAAGACATTTTTTTTATAAATACGCGTATTTCCTATTATATTTTATCATAAATTCTAATATAGCAGTAAAATTATTAGAAAATAATTAAAGCCCAAAATGAATGAAATAAAAATATCATATTTTTTAAATTAAGGATGAAATAAAATTTCTGGATTACTGAAAAAAAGTTATCTATATTAATACGTCGAAATTTTTTCTTTCCTAAGTGTGGAATAACACTTTAAAAATGTTTAAAAAATATTTAAAAATTAGTATTCTCTCTTGCCAAACGATAATTCTCAGTAATTATCTTTGGGTAGCGGGAATTTGTAAAAATCTCCCTACAGAGATACTAACAACATAAATAAGTTGTAACAAGCGTATAAAAATTTCGACGCAGCTTGGCGAGAACGCATGGCTTAGTGGTCAGAGCGCCTGGTCGGTTTCCAGGAGGCGCGGGTTCGAGTCCCGCTGCGTTCAAATTTTTATACGTTTTCTAAATAAGTATTTTTCTTTCCTAAGTGTGGAATAACACTTTAAAAATGTTTATAAAAAGTTATCTATATTCTCAAAAAAAAAAGCCACTTATTAAGACCAACAAAATAAAAATAAATAATAACAAATATTAATTTTATTACATTTTATACAAATATAAAATTAATTTTCTCATATAATGTTAATTAATAGATAGTCTTCTCGTACATACATTAAACATGTGCCTTTTAATACTAGCTCTTATTGTTATAAATTTACGGTCTTTATTCCAACAACAGATAATCAACTTTACAGCCCATTATTTCTTTTATAAGAGTCAATTAAAATGGTATTGTGCTGTTATACATTTTTGATGGAACTCTATCGACAAATAAATTAAATTAAATGTCCATTTTTAAAAGAATTGTAATATTTTAATGTCGTTTCTTTATGAACAGTTTTGTCTTTGCCCAAAAAATAAAAAAAAGAGGAAAAATACAGACTATAATAATTAATTTCAAACTTTCTTAGTCAGTCAGTTATATTAATATAATTTAATATTTAAAATTACATTAATAGTACAGTTAATATTAATATAATTTTAAATATTTATAAATATTTGATTGTTTATGATTTCTAAAAGTTTTCTTCTAGATTATGACACTGTCAAAACATCATGAATTTTAAAATGGAATTTATTTTAAAATGTTTCTTTAAATTGTTTATTATTATTCAAAATATGTGTTAATATTGACCTAAATTTTAATCAAACCATAATATATGTCAAAACAGCCGAATTATTTATTTATTAATATGTATACATTCTACATAAATAAAATCGTAGCATATTCTACGCCGTAGCTCTTTTATCTATTAAGTTTATTTTTTTTATCTTTTGTTAGCTTTACACCGTATTCTGTGTACATTGCAGAGAGAACCTGGGAACCTAGTATTAAGATACTCCGTTCCCAGTAGAATATTTCTGTTCTCCACTTTGCAAGAATTCTGGAGGCATTGCGTGTTGAGTGGCGGAACTCAACGCCATGCTTTGACTTGACTATAATACATAGTACAAGCAAAGTAAATAAATATATTTTACATATGATAACCATGTTAGATTGGGCTGCTTTATAGATTTTTTTTTTATTTTATATATCTTAAATGATTATTATTTACTTAAATTTATATTTCTATTTCTTCGCTCAGGTGTCGAGGCAAAGCGCGGCGTTGAGTTCTGCCACTCAACACGCAATACCTCTAGAATCCGTCAGAAAGTGGGGAACGGAGTGTCTTAACACTAAGTTCCCTCTGCCTACCCTGCTGTGTGCGGGATACAGCGTGAAGCTGATTTTTATATTTAAATGATTATAATGAAAATTATAAATTCACCAATACATACATTCATACTTTAGCCTGCGGCTTTTTACCTATCGTTAAACGGAAATAATTAAATTTTGTATATGGTATACGACAGCCTAAGCGCCCGAGGTATTTCTGATGAAATATAGCCTCAAAGCAATATATATATATATATATATATATATATATATATATATATATATATATATATATATATATAGACAACTCTAAGTAAACTCTAAGTAAGTAGACAACTCTAAGTAATAGTTAAGACATTCCGTTCCCCACTTTCTGATGGATTCTGGAGGTATTGCGAGTTGAGTGGCAGAACTCAACGCCGCGCTTTGCCTCGACACCTGAGCGAAGAAATAGAAATATAAATTTAAGTAAATAATAATCATTTAAGATATATAAAATAAAAAAAAAACTGTAAAGCAGCCCAATTTAACATGGTTATCATATGTAAAATATATTGCTTTGAGGCTATATTATATATATATATATATATATATATATATATATATATATATATATATATATATATATATATACCTTTTAACCATTCTTTGATTTAGTTTCTAAGATTAGTACATTCAACCAAACATATCCTTTCGCTTTCATTAATTAATAGTATTTAATATTTACTCCTTTAATCTGTATATATTGAGTTCTACATTAAACTGCCTAAACTAAATCGAACTCAGAACTACCAACAACGTCTCCAATAACTAACTCAGTAAACAAAACTCAAATTACAATGTCTTTGATTTATGTGTACTGTCGTATAACGTAAAGCACCACTCCGCTAAGACAAATGACGATAATTGGGATCGTGATCCAAACCAATTATTAGGCATTATAGTATGAAATTAAATCCAATATATAATATAGGTTATTGTATATAACGAATACGAATTCCTTGTTTATATAATACAAGAAATAATGTTTCTTAGTTCAGTGGTACAGGGTCTGGCTGTAAACGCGACGGTTGTGGATTCGTTTGATACGCCTGGAATGAACTATTTTCATTTTTTCGTTTTGATAATAAAGATAAAACGCAGTGTTGTGTTCCGTAACTCAACACATAATGTTTCGAAAATGGAATGGGAGGTATTTTTTTCAAATTCAAATTCAAAATATTCTTTATTCAAATAGACTATTAAAAGCACTTTGTGTCGTCGAATGAATATATAAACAAAAAAAGCTCGGCTCGGAAGGCGATTCTGTGTTTGCGGGATACAGCTTGAAATAAAATAATATATATCTTGTAGAGGCCGTCATGGCACAGGGGCACAAGAGTGTGACTGTAAAGCGACGGTTGTGGGCTCAATCCTTACTTGAGGGAATGGTTGAAAATCTGGCTCCAAGGCAAAAACCCGGAGTTGAGTTCCGCCACTCAACACGCAATGTACAAAAGCAAAAGTGGGGAACGCAGTTACGTATAACTATGTTTCCTTTGCTTACCCGGCTATGTGCGTGATACAGATTGTGAAGCTGATTTGATTTTGATAAAATTTTTCATATTTTATAAAATGATTCGTATACATAATTTAACATTTTTTTTAAACATAAAAGTTTAACTAATCTTATAACATATAATTTTTTGGTAAATATTTCTTACTAAATGATTAATCTTTCTAATGCTTTTTGAATAAAGCTTTGTAAAAGTTTCCTTACATAGGACCTAACAATAAACGAAAAGGTTCTAAGAAAATTCGCAATAGCGGTTTGCATGTAAGACACGAGCCTATTAATACTTACAAGGGTCGTATTTATAGGATCGTGTTCAAATCTTGATACGTCCTAACTTTTTTTCAGCTTATCACTTTTTAGCGGTTACCAGAGAGTTCATAGTGTGGAGAAAGTAATTTTACACTTTCCGCCGAAATTCGAAACATTATGCGCGACACTGAGTTCCGCCACTCAACACGCAATGCCTCCAGAATTTAGCTGAAAGTGTCTTAGTGGGAACGAAGTGTCTGTCTGCCTACTCTGTTATATAAATTAAATCAAATCAGCTTCACGCACACAGCAGGGTAGGCAGAGAGAACCTAGTGTTAAGACACGCCGTTCCCCACTTTCTGCCGAATTCTGGAGGCATTGCGTGTTGAGTGGCAGAACTAAACTCCGCGCTTAACCTCGACACCAGAGCGAAGAAATGGAAATATAAATTTAAGTAAATATTTCATCTCCTCGAGTAGGGATCGAACCCAGAACCAGTCGGTTTTACAGTCACACTTCGTGCCGCTGCGCCACGCCTCTACACTGGCCTCAACTCTGTTATATCCAGGTCCAAAAGCGAATAACGCAGTGTCATAATATTATTTTTTCTCTGCTTACTTGTCAGGAAAGTTACTCTACTCTACGATCTCTAATATGTACAAAAGAATTGTGTATATTTATTTAATATAGCGCAATACGTCTAAGTAAAACCGTCTGTTCGTTCAACCACTACATTGGAAAAGGTAAATAATATTGGCCCACATTTTGTTTAGAAACCTAGAACGAAGTGGTGTTGTATTGTTCAAACTAAAGTCTTTATGGACTTCCATTTAATGTTCTTTTAGAAATACAATTTTTCTTGGCTTTTATATATGAAATGTTCTAGTTATTATAGCTTAATATGTTTGGTTTTCGTTCCAAGAATCTGGTGTACTTATGGTACAGTTCGGACGAATCTGATTCGATGCGGTTTTTATAGGTTCAAGTCTTGTTTTAAGAGGCCGGTCATGGCGCATGGGGCACACACGCGCAAATGTGAACGAGACAGGTTGTGGGTTCGATTCCTAGTCGCGGAAATGGTTATTATTTTCTGTTTCTCGATCTGGTAACGAGGCAAACTTCGGTGTTGAGTTCATCCACTCAATACGCAATGTCTCAAGAACTTGGCAGAAGACGGGAAACGGAGCGTCTTAACGTTAGGCACCCAAGTTTTCTCTGCTTATCCTGCTGTGCGGAATACACGGTCAAGCTTTATATAAATATTTGCATATAAAAAAACTATTTGACATTAATTTATCCACTTAACAAAAACAAATGTTTTACTTGACACTAGATTATTTTACAACTCGTATCATACTTTACCTCCCACTCAACACGCAATGCCTCCAAAAAATTGGCGGAAAGTGGAGAACGGAGTGTCTTAACTCTTCCCTCTGCCTACCCCGCTGTGTGCGGGATACAGTGTGAAACTGATTATTTTTGTAATACTTTAACTTTCTTCAATAGCTCAATTGCATAACTTTTATATAAATACTAGAGGGCGCGTGCGGCTTCGCCCGCTTATTAGGAGTGAATTCTAAAAAAACCACGAAACACGTGTTCAATAAAATATTTTTAACAGTCTGAATTTAATTTTTTATAAAAATCGGTGGCAATTTAAAGATTTTTCCATATGAACTTTCAACCCCTTATTTGAACCCTTAGGGGGTGAATTCTAAAAAATCATGAAACACGTGTTCAATGAAATATTTTTAAGAGTCTAAATTTCAAATTTTATAAAAATCGGTACAGATTAAAAAAAAATTCTATACAAACTTTCAACCCCTATTTCATCCCTTTAGGGTTAAAATTTTTCAAATTCCCTTCTTAGTGGATGTCCAGAATATGAAAATAAACATCTGCCCAAATTTCACGTTTCTACCATCAGCGGTTACGGCTCTGCGTGCGTCTTACCTCAGTCAGTCAGCACAAGTCCTTTTATATATATAGATAAACTAGAGGGCGCGCGCGGCTTCGCCCGCTTATTAGGAGTGAATTCTAAAAAAACCACGAAACATGTGTTCAATAAAATATTTTTAACAGTCTGAATTTATTTTTTTTTAAAAATCGGTGGCAATTTAAAGATTTTTCCATATATATTTTCAACCCCTTATTTGAACCCTTAGGGGGTGAATTCTTAAAAACCATGAAACACGTGTTCAATGAAATATTTTTAAGAGTCTGAATTTCAAATTTTATACATATCGGTACAGATAATTTTTTTTTTCATACAAACTTTCAACCCCTATTTCATCACTTTATGGTTAAAATTTTTCAAATTCCCTTCTTAGTGGATGTCCAGAATATGAAAATAAACATCTGCCCAAATTTCACGTTTCTACCATCAGCGGTTACGGCTCTGCGTGCGTCTTACCTCAGTCAGTCAGCACAAGTCCTTTTATATATATAGATAGATAATATGTATATCGACCGCATTTTTTCATGCGTGCAATTAAAGACGTCAAATGGGAAACCTCGTTTTTCACACATCCGTAGGAGCTTCAAGAAAGGATATCTCCTCCCCTACATTCCCTACATGCCAAATTTCAAATTTCTAAATCCAATATCTTCGTCTGTGCGTTGTCTGTAATTCACTCGGTGACGCATGAGATAATTGATACAATAAATAACAAGAAAAGCTCCATTTTAAATTAAACTATTCATCTTCGATAGCGACCCTACCCTACCCTATAAATTTCTTACCTTCTTTTAACCAAACTGATATATAGAAATGGACTTTATGTCGGTTTTAACTTTTGTCATTTATATTGCCTTAAACGGTGTGCCATTGCTTTAACCTTGTGTAAATAGAAATTTTCTATATATATTTCGGTGGCTTAAAAACAAAAAATAAATTTTTTTTTGTTTGTCATTATTTTATATTCCAAATAACATGTAATATGCCAGTAAAAGCTACATCAAAATCTGTGCAGCTTGTAGACTACTTTCAAATCGACAAACTGAAGTGAACTTTGAAAATATATATTAATTTTGTTACGGAGCTTCACGCGCACAGCAAATGTACAGATGGTTGGCAGAGAGAACCTAGTGATAAGATACTCCGTTCCCCATTTTCCGCTGAATTCTGAATGCATTGCTTGCATTGTTGAGTGCCGAATCTGAACGCCACATTTTGCATGGACCAGAGCGACTAACTATTTCATTTACTCAATTGGGGACCAAACCCACAACCAGTTGCGTTTGCAGACACTTATGCCTGGTCTCGACTAATATAGCTCACCTTTAAAAACGTACGTACGTATAGGACGTACCTATATGATATTCGTTGACTAATGTTACCTCTTTTTTCTATTATAAATTTTGCAATATGCTTTTTAAAATGCGTTTAACAGATATAAATATAAATTAATTATTAAGAAAATGTATTAAAAATCTAACGTAGCGGGATTTGAAACCACGCCTCTTTGGAAACCGTCTAAGAACGTATGGCTTAGTTGGTCAGAGCGCTTGGACGGTTTCCAAAGAGGTGCGGGTTCAAATCCCGCTACGTTCAAATTTTTATACGTTTCCTTAATAAGTATTTTTCTTTCCTAAGTGTGGTATAACACTTTAAAAATATTCAAAAAGAAATATAAATGATTTAATTTCACCAACAGTCACAACGCAGATACCAGACTCCAGACAACTCTAGATAATTCATGTGCAAATGCGATAATTTTAGATTTGATCTTTAATCAAGACAATGATTTTTTTTTAATTTCTCTGCCCTAGTAAGTTAGGGGTCCGCAAAAATAAAAATCAACAGGTAATGGCTACAATTTATGCGACAAATATGCACGAAATATCTTAAAATCAGGTTTTTACTGCCAACCTTGCTTATAAATGAGGGAAAAAACGCAAAATGAGGAATTTATATTAATGACGTACTCTTTATATAATTATAAACAACAATCCATAGTTAAATAAAAAGTAAAATTATATTCTAGAACACAACTTCAAAAGCTCCCTAGTATACATTGACTCGAAAGTTAGCTTTGAACGTCGAAGCTATTTAGCATATCTAAAAAACCGCTGTACGCTTTTGCCCGGACAGCACCTGGATAAGAGGAGATTTATTTTCGAGACATTGTGTGTTATATGGCGGATTTCAACGCAGTACTTTATCCACCACTGCGGTGAAATAAAAGTAATTAAATATAATCATTCACCTGAGTGGACATGAGGCCGTCGTGACACGAGGGCACAAGCGTATGACTGTAAACGAGAGGTTGTTGGTTCAATTCTCTATCAAGGGGAATAATATATTTCATAGTTTTATTTCCGCATTACCAGAGGGCAACGGGGCAAAGCAAAGTGTTGAGTTCCGCCATTCAACACGCAATGTCTCCAAAATTAGGCAGAAAGGTAGGAACAACGCGTAACTGATGGACAACAGAGTGGTTTATCACTAGGTTCCCATGTTACAGAAAGAAGATAACTCAAGTGGTTGGGGATTAAACCCACAACCATCACATTTATAATCAAACACTGTCCCACTACACCACTACAATTTCAAATTTGCACACCTCTACTATAAAATATATATAAAGCGTGACTGAAACCGCGAAAATACTCTAGAGAATAAACTTATCAATATACATCCTTGCAAACACATACTTCCTTCCCATTACACGGTACCATCAATCACTTATAACAACGCCATAATAAAATTACTAAACTCACCAACAAAAGTTACGAACGCTCATTCGGGAAGTCCAGGAACCTTTGTTCCTATTATTGGCATAAACTTATTTACCGTAGTCACTTAGCACACCACTTTACTATACGATAAGAACAAGTTGTTAGCAACTCCTCCTTGAAACGACACGACCGCGCGAACTGAAGTTCCATAGAAAACTGAAATCTGAAAACCGTTGTTTCTATACATTAGTTGGGTGAAAAATAAAAATCGTTTCGCATACAATGCACGTTGTCTATATATAGTGTAAGAGCCTGTGGAATTAAAACGTCAATGGATTTCGAAATGTGCGTTCGGCCGTTGCTCTTTGTAATTAATTCGACAGCTTTCCTTATCTATACGAGTGATAAGATGTGAACTTCGAAACGATTTTCCCTAACTTTTTCCCTAGCTAAGTGACAATACATTTACTCAAAGCTAACAACAGTGATTTATGGGTTTTTTCATATAGGTTTTTTTGCGATTCAGTAAAAATCGCATATCATATGCATATTTTATTTATTCATTTCAGGGTAGGCAGAGTTGACAGGGGAACCTAGTGTCCTTCTACTTCCCACTTTTCCTCAGTTCTGGAGGCATTAACTGGCGGAACTCAACGTCACATTATCAATATCGTATATATAATTGTATATAATTATATATTGTTTCTGTTTGAAAAAAAAATATGCTAATTCTTTATAAGACTCTATGGTGCAGTGGTAGAGTGTACAAACATACAGCGGTTCAACCCTAATCAGGGCAACGGAAGAACTACGAATACGAATTATTTCCATTACACTTAAAAAACCGTTGGTTTCCGTTTTTCAACACTAAAAGTCTCGATTTGAGGCGAAAAGTGGAGAACGGAATGTCCTAACTCTATACTGCTTACCCGGGTTAAAAAAGCTATTTCTATTAAATTTAAATTCTTACTACCATATTCACGTTTTAGATAATGAAACACACACCGGTCTTTGTATAACCATATTAAAGACTCGTATTTTGAAATATAATTTTCCTTATATATATTGAATATGAATCGACATTTATAACAGTCCAACAGCTGAGTTACACGTGAGCACTGTGACACTTGATTGGAGTGTAAAATAGGTACCTATGTATTATATTTTATTTTAGTTTCACGCTCTATTCCGCATATAGCAGGGAAACCGAACAGAGCCCACCCCGTTTCTCATTTTCCGCTAAATTTTGGAGACATTGCGTGTTGGCAGAACTTAACGCCGCGCTTTGACTTGTTACCACAACGATAAATTGAAAATACTGCGCCACGGTGGTCTCTATTAAAAAAAATATTACATTTTATAAAAGAAATTGAAATTATTTTGTATTTAGTTCACGTACACAAATCATACTGCTGTCATTCAACGTAGACTAACAAATCTCAATATATGTATGTCATAATATTTTAACTGGGTCTATAGAAAAGGAATGAAAAAAGTATTAGATTGACATGTGGTACAGTGGGATAGCGTCTATCTGTAAATGCGATGGTCGTGGGTTCATTTTCCGTTTGGAGAAATAATTATATATAAATCACTTTCAACTTCATTAGGTTCCACCATTTATAATGAATTGTCTTGAAAATTGTGTGTACAGTGGGGAACGGAATGTCTTAAATGTAGTTTTTTATTTATTTTTAATCTTCTTGTAAGCACTTTTAAATGAAAAAATATTTATTCATTTACATTTCCGTTTTCTTCGCTCTGGTTTCGAAGCAAAAAGGCATTGAGTTCCACCACTCACCACACATTGCATCCAGACTTCGGCGAAAAATGAGGAACGGAGTGTCTTAACACTAGGTTCCCTCTGCCTACCCTGCTGTGTGCGAATACAGTGTGAAGATAATTAATTTGATTTTTAATTCTTATAATTTTTCCTACAGTAAGGGAAAAATTTTATTGAAAGAAGCACAAACGAGTTGATTTACTTCATAAATATTAATGTACAATAGACGCCGTGAAACGAGAATTTTTAATGTATTTATTTAGTCTTCAGGCATACAAATGAACATATTCGTTGAGTTTAGTTTTCATATACATATTTAAAATACATTGTATTTTAATAATATGAAATTAAAGTTGTTTTTTATACTCTACGTTATGATTGACAGCGTTTAAAAAGACAGTTTAAATTGTTACCTTAAATTAAGTGACCGTTCTCCACTCTCCGTTATATGATTGCTAAAGGAAATCAATGATGCATTTTGCCTTGACTTTTTTTTCACGCTGTATTCTCGAGGTATTGCGTGTGGATTGGCGAGCGAAGAAATGTCAATATTGAATATTTAATTCCCTCGAGTGAGAATCGAACCCACAACCAGTCACGTTTACACGTTTTGCGTTTGCGTCACAACTGGCCATAAACTTCTTTATTATAAAACTTTCAAACTTGATCTAAAAGGAAATTGTAATAAGTTTCTTCTATCTTCTGTAGGTACATTTACATATAGCCCAAGATCTCAGGGCCCCCAGACCTACGTCATATTAGCTGTAAGCTGAAATCTTGTGGTCTATTAGTCTAATATGTAGTTAAGACAGTATGCGTACTGACTAACATGAAAATGGGGCTCTTTCGGAGGTAGCGCCAAATAAAGTTATATCTCTGTGTTGGCGGATGACTGAGCCATCGTATTAGTCTGGGTGCTTATAAGGGGTCTTGAAATAATCCGGAAATAATATATGTAAAATTAAAGCTTGCTAGTATAACGTATTTTGCCCCAATTTTAAATAACCTTTAGGACGTCTGGCGATAGTACAGCCTAATGTAATGGGTCTGGTAATAATAAATTAAAAAACAGATTTAAATACGAGCGTTTCTACTTTAACGTAGGTGAGTGTTGTCCTTAAGTTGGGGTTACGTCTAAACGCCTTTATATAGTCTACTTGTATATAGTCTTGACTACATATTAGACTATTAATCCTCAAAATTTCAGCTTTGCTACAATGACGTAGGTCTGGGGACCCTGGTCTCAGTCTAATACATATTAATAGTCAGGTAATTTAATTTTATTTCAGCTTCATACTTTTTTTCCGCATATTACTCCCAATTTTGGAGACATTGTATCAAGCCATAATAATAATAAACAAATAATTCAATAAATAATACTATTATCATTCTTCACACCCATTTTAAATATTGGAAAATGTCAGTATCATCATTCTGTTAATAAAATAAGAAATAAATCAATAAATGAGTTTCACGCTGTATTCCGCACACAGCTGGGTAGGCAGAGGGAATCTAGTGCTAAGACACTCCGTTGCCCACTTTCCGCCAAGTTCTGAAGGCATTTCGTGTTGAGTGGTGGAACTCAACACCGCGCTTTGTTTCGACACCAGAGCGAAGAAATGAAAATATAAATATAAATTAATATTTCACTTTCTCGATTGGGGATTGAACCCACAACCAGTCGATTTTACAGTCACACTTTGTACCACGAGGCCAGTCGTGGCGCAGGGGCTCTTTAATATACTGATCTACCAAAAATAAATAAAAAATCAATACAAAAAAAACCACATTTCCCATACACCATACAAAGGAAAGCTTTGACGAAGCTCGTCATACATAGCACACGTCATGTCTATTCCGGGCCTCATCAGCTTATCAGCGACGTGGGCATTTATCAATAGTCGATTAAATAGGGTTACCATGTCAGATAATTATGTTTTACATGGAAAATGTATCCGTTCATAATGGTCACCTTTTACTAACGGAGTTGTTATGAGGCCATCCATTCATCACGTGAGGATCGAAAACGGAGAGGGGAGGGAGGGGATCACGACATATCACAAGGGAAGATATCACGTGTATTTTTTTTCATAAAAACAAGTTATTTTGTTAAAAAAATAAAAAAAAAATCAGTTCACGCTGTATCCTGCATACAGCAGGGTAGGCAGAGGGAACCTAGTGTAAAGACACTCGAATTGCCACTTCCTGTCAAATTTTTTGACGTTTTGCGTGTTGAGTGGCAGAAATCAACGCCGGGCGAAGGAAATAATAATTCATTCCCTCAAGTGAGGATCGAACCCTCAACCGTCACGTTTCAGCTGCGCCACTACGGCTTCAATTATTTTATTGATTTGAAAAATCAAAGTTGATCTTCGACCAAGTACAGTGTCAATAACGGACTTGCAAGATTGAATCCGAAGACAATGTACATCAAATAAACCTTAGCTCCTGAGATAATTCTCGTCGATAAATACACTAGCTATTACGAAAAGATTTTTTAATTTAAACCAATAATTCCTGAGACTTGCGCGTTAAATCAAATAAAATCTTTATAATATCATTGAGGCCAGTCGTGGCGCAGTGGCACAAGGTGTGACTGTAAAACCGACTGGTTGTAGGTTCAATCCCCACTCGAGGAGATGAAATATTTACTTAAATTTATATTTCCATTTCTTCGCTCTGGTATCGAGGTTAAGCGCGGCGTTAAGTTCTGCCTCTCAACACGCAATGCCTCCAGAATTCGGCAGAAAGTGGGGAACGGAGTGTCTTAACATTAGGTTCCCTCTGCCTACCCTGCTGTGTGCGGGGTACAGCGTGAAGCTGATTTATTTAATACAGATATTATAGACGTACATAATATATGAGTTGTGATTGCGATCTCCACTCGAAGTAATGATTATGAAGAAATTATTTTCATTTCTCTTTGTTTCATTTGGATGGAACAATGTCGAAACATGTAATTATAAAATGAGATATTTTTATTTCCTCGCTCTGGTACGGCTCTGGTAAGACTCTAAGATCGGCTTTAAGTTCTGCCACTCAACACACAATGTCTTAATGTCTTAATAAAAATTGAGCGGTAAGTGGTGAAAAGAGTGTCTTAAAACTAAATTCCTTTTGCCTGCCTTGCTATAATATGCGGGATGCGGGGGCACTGTGAAGCATCATACAAATATTACTTAACAAGAGTTTTTATAACACTTTATTAGTGAAAAAAAATCTATTAAATGATAATGAAAATCTTAACAGCCATTAAATGTCATAAAAATAGTAAAAGATGTAATATAAGATTTAGGTACCTATATAAATTAGGGGTCGCCATTTTACTTAAGGAATACGAATAAATCCGCTTGGTCAGGTCTAGCCATAGTCATAATCTACAAAAAATATTACATATTTATTACGATTTGAAGTTATTATCTCGTACTCAGCTTTTCATCTATATTTTGCATTTCTACTCAGTATAGGCTCAGTGGGAAAGGGTTTCATTGAAACGTAATGGTTATGGGTTCGAAGACGTTAATAAATTAATTATTTTCATTTATCCGCATTGAAAAGACAAAGCGTGTCGTAGAGTTCCACCAATCAATATGTCAATTTGATGTCTTCAAAAATAAGCGGAAAGTAGGTTCCGTTTGCTTAATTTCCGTTTGCTTAATTGCATTATCTAGTGATAATGCAATTTAAGCAAACGGAACCTACTTACCGCTTATTTTTGAATATAAGCAAAGGGAACGTACTTTCCGCTTATTCATTTAACGCTATGCTCCTAAACAAAAAATAATAAACAAATTTAAAAATAACACACGTATTGTTGTTCTCGTCAAATTTCAATAAGTAAAATGAGGGAAGGTGACACTAAATTCGGATGCTCAATTACCTTGTAATTGGGTCAAGCTATTTAAGCGACTTTCATTACAACGAGAGCCTTTCATAAAACGACGGAAACGGAATCGTTAAGAACTCTTATGACGATGCGTAAACAAACATCGTGTTTAATTAATTACATACAATTTTTATTTGGTGTCTTGGCTGTGGGTTCAAATCCAACAAAAAAATGTGTGTTGTCTGTCTTCACCCTGTGTGGCGCATATAAATAACTAAGAATCGCGTATAATATTTGATAACTTCTAAATGTAGGAGGTAATTTTGAGTTCAGGTACAGGAGGCTACAACGAAATGATTAACGTCATCTAACAGCCTTCCTCAATAAATGTTATCTTGTGAAAAATAATTTTACAAGTCTAACTGTAAAACAGTCATTCCTGAGATAAAACTAATCAAATTTTTTACGGGTTTATATGTTTTTTTAGCTTTACGCTGTATCACGCGCATGGTAAAAAAGGCGGAGGGAACCTGGAAACCTAATGCTAAGACACTTTTTCACTACTCAGATGCTTCCGCTTCTTACTTTCCGCCGAATTCTACAGGCATTGTGTGTTGAGTGGCGGTACTCAACGCCGCGATTCGCCTCGTTACTACAGCGAGGAAATGAAAATAAAATACTTCATTTCGTCTAGTCTGAATCGAACTCACAGATAGATCGACAGGCCTCAAGCTTTATAAGTATATACTCTTATTAGTATAAATAGAAAAGGTAATAAATAAAAAATAAAAGGTTAATAAATACATAATAAAGAAAACAACACAAAAATATAGAAATAAACAAAAAAATATTCGAAGCCAAAAATCTGCTTAATGATAACTAACAGTAATTTCATGAGAAAATAATTACAATTGATACAAATATACAGCAGTTTCAGTAAATAAACTTTGTTCAGAATTGGGTAAAAAGGTAAATTTAAAGTTTCAATGGACAACTTTCCCCGGCGTCAAGAGTTTTAGTTGAAACATATAGTTCTACAAATTTAAGTAGAATTTGTGAGAAGAACTACGACATTAGTTGCTTTTATAAAAGCTATTTAAAGTGCGTTTAGGAGGAGTTTAATTCCCATCGCTGGACACTGGTGTAATTTCGCATGAAGAATTTTTTGTATAAAATTACATATAGGTATATTATGATAATTATTATCTTATTTAGAAAATGTATAAAAAATTGAATGTAGCGGGACTCGAACCCGCGCCTCCTGGAAACCGACCAGGGACTCTGACCACTAAGCCATACGTTCTCATCAAGCTACGTCGGAAATTTTATACGCTTGTTACAGCTAATTTATGTTGTTGTTATCATCTACTAGTTTTACTTTTACTTTTTCGGGAAAAACGTTTTCAGTTTAAAGGTTTTCAGGTACGGGACCCGGGTACCTAGTAATAGGACACTCCGTTCCCATTGAAACACTCCGTTCCCCAAATTCCGCCGAATTCAAGAGGCATTACATGTGGTTCGAGTGACAAAACTCAACACCGCAATTTACCCCGTAACCAGAACGATGGAATGAAAATATTAAATATAGCATTTCCTCGAGTTTGAATCGAACCCACAACCTGGTTTACAATCACAAGCTTGTGCCCTACATCACGTCACTACTGACCTAATACATATTAATTTTACTTTTAACTATGAAACGTAATTTAATTACGTCAATTCGCGATCACAGACTATGTGTGATTTGGAAATAGTCCTCTAAAAAAGTATTTTTTGTTATACCACAGTTCACCTGAACTGTGACATTCTCAAACGACCGTCCTATCTTATAATTTAAAAAACAACTAACATCAAAATGTACACTAAGCGAAATATATTATAAAAACATAACATTTAAAATAAGGAAAACTTCCTAATTTCTTTGAACAAAGCTTGGGTGAAAGGTAAAACATCCTCAATCTCATCAGATTAAAAGCCAGAGTTTTTAATATGGAAGTTATACATTCTCCGACTAATTATTGAGACATTTCGTTTAGAGTGGCGGAATTCAACGCCGCGCTTTGTTTTGTTACCAGTGCAAGTGAATAAAAATAATTATTGTCTTCGAATAAGAATTTAACATGCAACCGTCTCTACACAATAAAATATATTGAGAGTTCAAAAGTATCAAAGACTTCAAAGAATAAATAATGTAATTTCTTTCAGCTTCACCCTGTATCTCGCACATAGCAGATTAGGCAGAGGGAATCTAATGTTAAGACACTCCGTTCCGTATTTTCCGCCAAATTCGGTAAAATTCTGAAAATATAAATAATAATAGAAGAACTCAAATATCATCTCGGCTATCAATACTGATATCTGTCGGACTCCCACGCGGGCAAGCTGAAACGTGTGTATCCCGCACAATTGTTTTTATCATTCACACTATGACACAACAGAATATATACTTTAGAGAGGCCGACGGAACTAACCGTATGGCTTTGACAACGCGGGTGGGGGATCGAATCCCACCCGGGGAGAATTTTCTACTAAAACTGACCGACAAAATGAAATAATCATTTTATCGCTCTGGTAAGAATACAAAGCACGGCGTTCAGTTCTGCCACTCAAAAAGAGTTCAGAAATTGAATAATAAATATTTCATTCCCCCGAGTGAGAATCGAACCCACAACCGTCGCGCTTATAATCGTATGCTTCTGCTATTGTACCACGATTGTCTCAAAAATAAATGTAACTTAAAAATTAATTAAATTATTTTACAATAAATTATATTTAGCAGAGCTTTAAAAAAAATTAAAATTTTGTCATCCAAAATAATCCAACGACACCGCTTTATGATTTATATTTTCAATACAAATTCTATTTTGCATTGACTGTGAGTGTTTATTTACATTTTGACAACCAAAGTGACAATGTTGTGGTAAGTAAATGTGCAAAATGGCAAAATATTTGCTAAGTAAATAATTCGATAGTGTTTACAGAATTTTGAAAATTTGTTTTTTTATTTCGCCTTCCCAGTTCGGGAACTTAGTGTCACACTTCCTTCCCCACTTTCCGCCAAATTTTGGAGGCATTGCGTGTTGAATGGCGAAACTCAACGTAGCGCTTTGCCCTGACACCAGAAAGAAACAAAAATATAAATTTAAATAAATATCGATTGAACTCACAACAAGTCGCTTTTACAGTCACACAATTTTGCCCCTGCGCCACAGAGGCCAGTCGTGGCGCAGCGGCACGAAGTGTGACTGTAAAACCGACTGGTTGTGGGTTCGATCCCCACTCGAGGAGATGAAATATTTATCTAAATTTATATTTCCATTTCCTCGCTCTGGTGTCGAGGCTAAGCGCGGCATTGAGTTCTGCCACTCAACACGCAATGCCTCCAGAATTCAGCAGAAAGTGGGGAACGGAGTGTCTTAACACACTAGGTTCCCTCTGCCTACCCTGCCGTGTGCGGGATACAGCGTGAAGCTGATTTTGATTTGATTTTATTAAACAAATCAGTGAAATAAACTTTAAAATAACATTTCCATTTCCATCAAAACATTGCATATAGAAACTAACTGAATAAAAACTATAAAGTGGAATCGCCCCAACTAAGGAGTATCTATATAAAACTCAACGAGGGGTAAACAAACACGACAATGTGGGGGGAGCAGTAGTTAAAGTTTATCATCGAAAGAGACTGGACCTCGGCCATCATGCCTTCCTATACAATGTAATTGCTTAAACAGGGCTGTCAATAATAAAATACAATAAAAAAAAAATCAATATATTTCATCGTTCTACGACAAAAATGTATTTTATAGATTTTTTTATTTATAATCTTTGAAGTAGTAAATGTATATGAACTGCCATAAAACAGTCTCTAGTTCGCTATTTTTAGTGTTCATCTATGTCTGCAAGTGCCATAAAAAAATATATGATTTTGAAGTTGAGTGGCGGAACTCCACGCCGCGCTTTGGCTTGACACCAGAGCGAAGAAATGAATATATAAATTTAAATAAATATTTCATTTTCTCGAGTGGGGATCGAACTCATAACCAGTGGATTTTACAGTAACACTTTGTGCCTCTGCACCACGACTAGCCTTTAATTTATTTATTTTACTCAACTATAAAAATCAAATATTTTTTGACAACACTGCCTATTAAAGTAAAATAAGTTTCTGTAAAAGATAACACTATGCTACATGCGCCAGAAGCATAGTTTTTATTAAGACACTCCGTTCCCATTCGGACACTTCCATTTCCCAATTTCCGATGAATTCAGGAGGCATTGCGCGTTGAGTGGCGAAACTATTTTAATTTTAATCATTATTATAAGGGAAACGAATGAGGGAAAGTCGAGCGAGACGTAAAGCGAACTTCTGAACGATGATTTTAGATTTCATATCTAATAACAAAATATTTCTAAATGAAGACTAATATTTTAGTAGGTGGTTTAGAAAACCATATATTTTCTTTATATAAATAAAAAAAAATGTAGAGGTTAATAAAAAACAACATTGAAATTTCATTAAATTTCTGTTTTAACTAAAGTAATCGTCTATTACCGAAGCTTCATGGAGAACTAATAGAGAGTATATAAAGTTGATTAAATATGCGGAAAACATGTTCCAGATCTGGCGCACTCGTTAAGGATTTATATTAAATTGCATTCCGGCCTATTGCGCGGCGTGATTGACTCCAGAATATATTAAAATAGTAAATTAAAAGTAAATTTCGTTTTAAATTAATGTTTTATACAGTGTGTAGCGCGATCGACGAATCAACGGTTGTCTATGGGTAGAAATCCTCAGTATCTATCCATTTCAATCCTATTAAAGTTAGCCGATTTTCAGTGGTTCGGCAGATATTTGAGAATTTGTGATTTTTTGGAAACACGAAAACCATATAACAGCTCTACCGTTGAGTCTGCGCTCGAGATTTTTTTTTCCTCAATACAATTCATTAGTATGCCTTAGGCTATTTCTCAAAACATGAAACAATAAAAAATTGTTATTCTTATTACGAGAATTGATAACATTTAAATCGATTTTTTTACATGTTTACATAAGAATTTGCATTTTTTACCAAATCTACTACAGTCCTTAGCCCTCGGTCGCATTTTCACTTTCTTCCTCTTGTAACGAGACAAAGAGCGGCTTTCAGTTCCGCGCCTCTACTCGCAATGTCTTAAGAATTCTTTTTCAATAATAAAAATGAAATAATTTATTATTTCCCCTTTATCTCGATAAATAAAGAAAAAAATATTATTTTGTCTTTTTTTCATTATATTACCTGAATTAATAAAATGTGTTTAAGGTTTTTTTTTAGTATAATATAAATGTTGATATATTTAAATATGTAATTAATATTACTTCACTACATTGTGTTTTGTGTATTTATATACACAATTTTTATCTGTCAACAATAATATTTGTTCCTCAGGCATTTTTTTTATCGTTTTTCTGATTTTATTGTGTTTATCTACTGAAATTGATACAGAACCCTCCATGGTCAAATCCAGAAACTATCTTGACCGGTTTTTTATATGACTTTCATATCTACAAACTTAAAGGGCTGACACAATTTTTAAAATTTAATATTATGCTAGAAAAAATTGAGTAAATTATTAAATTAATAAAATCGTGGCAGCCCTTTCCCTTTCAGCCCGTTGCCTGTATCACAGGCGAAGCGTAAACGACACTGTCTGCCGTCACCAGTACGTACTTGTCGCGTGAGACGTTAAGTGTCCATACAAAGTTAATTAATATAACGTGACTTGTGTTTCGTGATAAAGTTACTTTAAATTACTATTTTATTAATATTTGTGGAATTAGAAATGAAATTGAAACAAGATATTTACATAGTGTAAGTCTTAATAATGCTGTTGAGACGCGATCTCTTCGTAGGATATGCGGAGACGCAATGAAGAGATACACAGAATGGCAGGTACTAGCGAGGATGTCACGGTGAGAATGAAGAAGAACGTGCTCAGCTGGTTTGGGCACGTCGAACGAATGAGTGATGAAAGAATGGCAAAAAAGATTATGATGGAAAAGTGAGTGGTAAGAGAGGTAGGGGGAGACCTCGGTTGACCTTCGAAAACACAGTATCAAAGATACCGGAGGAAGGTCTCGTAAAAGGCATGAGAACCCTCCGGAGGGCATGCATACAGAAGAGTAGGCAGAGGGAACCTAGTGTTAAGACATTCCGTTTCCCACTTTCGCTGCAAGCATTACGTATTAAGTAGCGGAACTCAGCTGGACTTTTTGCCTTGGTACTAAAGCGAAGAAATGAAAATATTTGGGAAATAATATTTTATTCCTTCGAGTGGGTTGGTGGGAGAACCCACAACGGTCGCATTACAGTCACATCCTTGTGCCTTTACGCCACGACGGCCTAAAAGAAAAAAATATCCTTAATAAAAAACACATTTATACTGTATGTCAAAATACTTAATTAAATATTACATTTACACAAGTTAGATATTATAAAAATACGTATAACAACTTGTACCGTAAAATTATAATAAAACCAAAGAAATTTGATAATAAATCTTGTCACAAATGTTTACATAATCATAGGAAAAATATTAAAACAACACGAAATGAAAGAAAAATAAAAAAATAAAGCGCAGCGTGGAGTTCCGCCATTCAGCTTACAATGTCTGGTATTCAGATGAAAAGCAGAGAATGGAGTGCACTGACATTTCGGTCGATTTACTAAAGTGTCAGTACACTCTATATGGTAGTACTGATTGCCGAATCAACAAAAAAATAATAAAAATATTATTAATATTACATAACTGAAACAGTCAAAACAAGCGATTTTCCAAGAAATGGTTCGTACAAAAAAAGTAAACGAAAAAACAAAACAATGTGAATTTCTTTATTTCAATAATATTATGTTAAATTGAAATTGTAAAAGGTAAAATAATTCTGTTTAAAATTGATTAATTATAAAAGTAATATACTTTTTGGAGTGCAGACCTTCTTTCTTTTCACAATAATACTTTGAGTAGGGTGAAATGAATGTATTTGACAGGTACCGATGGTGTGAGTCGTGGCGCAGTCTGAGACAGGGTCGGATAGTAACGTGACGGTTGTTGGTTCGTTCTCTAATCAGGGAAATGACTATACTTATTTTCTTTTGGCCGCTCTGCCTAGATAACGCGCGGAGTTGAGTTCCGGAGTTGAGGTTGGGTGGAAAGTGGGCAACGTAGTATCTTAACACCATCCCTGTAGGGAGTTTTTCTTTCTTAAGTGTGGAATAACACCTTAAAAATGTTAAATATGAGACCAGTCGTGGCGCAGAGGCAAATTGTGATTGTAAACGCGACAGATTATAGGTTCGATTCCCACTCGAGAAAATAAAATATTTAACATTTGGCGTCGAATTCATCCACTGAATACGCAATGCCTCTAGAACTCGACCGAAAATGAGGAATGGATTGTCTTCCCACTAACTTCTCTGCCTATTCTACTGTATGCAGGATACAACGTGATGTTAAAACATTATAAATTCTATATAGTTTCCTCATAAAATACAAAACAACGTGAGAGTCCAAAAAACTGGTTAAGTGCGAGTCGGACTCGCGCACCGAGGCTTCCGTATCAATTCCAGGATCGTAGGTTAACTGGGAAAAGGAAGTACAAATTACTTAAGTTGACAAACTTAGGTATGCGAGAATATGCAGTCTTTTTGCATGCAATGAACTACAAAAATAATGTTCTTTTTCTATGAAATACATATAAATTATTACTTTTCGCTATTTTTACTTTATTTATGCTATAAGAATTTTTCTTCGTACCAAATTTTGTAATTCCCCATTTGTGGATTTCATAAATTTGCACCATAAACGTCTGTAACTTTTCATTGATTTTTTCACAATTCTAAGAGACAGTAGACCCTGAGTATTTGATATGCATTCAGCTTGATACCTCTTCTCGTTCCTGAGTAAAATGGTTTGACAGACGGACAGACGGACAGCAAAGTGATCCTATAAGCGTTCCGTTTTTTCTTTCGAGGTACGCAACCCTAAAAAGCTTAAAAAATAAAGAAATAGGAACTGGCTACAATTCTAGGTCATATTAGATTTCAGTACTTCATTTATGGATGTACAGAACTCCATTTATTTGTATGTCACACGCGACCACCACAAGCTATTAATGGAATAAGTTTCGTTACAGTCGTTGCACTACTTTAGAAGTACTTTCAGCTGCAGCTTCGTTTGTTCTAGTTCGCTCAAAAAAATATATAAGTATAAAGGATTTGCTATTAAGTAAATCACTGCGGCTCCGTCAGATAGTGAAATAGTAATAACTAACAATAAGATTTATACACTTTGTGGCCAGTATATTACTACTACATATATATTAAATATTGTACACATTCATATCCCCACTTTGGTGACGAGGCAAATCGCGGTGTTAAGTTCCGCCACTCGCAATGCCTCCAGAATCTCCAATCCCCAGGCCTCAATACATTAGTACACATTCATATCACATTAATAAGTTCTTTGATTTTCACGATTATTACACATTTTAAATAAAACTATTTTAACCGGATTAATCGCGTATATTTTGTATTTTTATACATTTTTAGAAACCCGACGTTTCGAACACTTTGCAGTAGTCCGTGGTCACGGGTAGACTGAGGTGGCATTCGTCTGTCAGTTGACATAATTATTATATCAAATAATAATAAAACAAATATTACTTTTTGCACCTTCTGCTGTCTTTTATGTAATAAATTCTTTCAAATGGTTGCCTGTAAGGAATCGCTTTTAGTGATAAGGCTGCCATTGCACTATTTGTTGTCATTTTGTAAATATTAGTAACTGTTATTATATTGTATTTTTCGTTTTTTAGTGCAATAAAGTATTATTATTATTAAAAATAAATACAAAGTATAAAAAAGTTTTAGTTATATATAATTTAGATTTAATTACAGCGTTGCACGTCGCCTCGTGTCGCATTAAAACCCTCAACCCCACTAGGCTCCCGCCGTGAATATAAAATCGCCACTTAGTTGGTTGCTAATGGTATAAATACTTATTTGTGCAAATTGGAAAAAGTTGTTATTCAATTTTTTTTTCCAGCTTCACAATGTATCCCGCATATAGCCCTGCTATAATAAGCAGAGGGAACCTGGTGTTAAGACACTCCGTTTCCCCATTTCGGGAACTTTTCGAGACATTGCGTGTTGAGTAGCTCCGCACTTTTGTTTATGCCCAAATTTATTATATTATAATAATAATTTCAGGGAACCTAGTGTTAAGACACTCCGTTCCCCACTTTCCGCCGGATTCTGGAGGCATTGCGTACTAAGTGGCGGAACTCAATGCCGCGTTTTGCCTCGACACCAGACCGAAGTAATGAAAATATCAATGTAAATAAAAATTCCACTTCCTCGAGTGGGAATCGAACCCACAACCACTCGATTTTACAGTCACACTTTGTACCAATGCGCCACGACCAGCCTTAAATAATAATTAAACTAATAAATCGTAAATAATATGTGAAATATAATGAACGCGCTGAGTGTATGCGGCGCACTGCAACCAACAAAGCTTTTAGTCACAGTAGCTGTTAGTTGAGATGTGTTGGTGCACTATAATTGTGTTTCATGTAATTCGAGTTTGTAGACCGACTTAAAATATTTTCAATATATTATTTTCTGTTTTTTTTTTCAGCTTCACGCTGTATCCCACGTGTTGAAGGGTAGGCGGAGAGAGCCTAGTGTTAAGACACTCCGCTCCACACTGTCCGCCGAATTCTGGTGGCAATATGTGTTGAGCGGCAGAACTCAATGCCTTGCTTTGTATATAGACTAAAGCGAAGAAATTAAAAATATTAAATATTCATTTTCCCGAGTTGGAATCGAATTGACAACCTGTAGTTTACATTATGTACCCCTGCGCCACGAGTGGCCTGGGTTGCAGCAAAAATTTATAAGGTTAATTTTTCATGTGTTTTGTTTTAGTTTAATAAAAAACAGCCCACTTTCCTTCATAAAGTGCTATAAGTTCTGTAGAATGTACTGGGAGCATCAAATTATTTGAGCCTAAGCTAGAGTAACTTACCAACCAGCAACCGCTAAAGAGTTCCACTACACAGTTCCTAGCTCTGACACCATATTATTAGCTCTTAGATACTGCATTATTGTATCGTCACCTTAGCTACGTATTACAACCTACCTAGTTTTATTTTTTTTAGCTTCACGCTGTATCCCTCACATAGCGGGATAAGCAGAGGGTACTTAGGAGCTAGTGTTAAGACACTTCGTTCTCATTAAGACACGTCTGTTTCCCAATTTCCCCTGAATTCAGTAGGTGTTGTGTTTTGAGTGGGAAAACTTAACACCGCGCTTTGCCTCGACATCAGAGCGAAGAAATTAAAATATTAAATATTTCATTTGAGAGGAAATCAAACCAACAACCTGTCACGTTTACAGTCACAGAACAATGCCACTGCGCCGCAACTGGCCTCACCTAGTTTCATGCTGACAAAATTAATTTTGTATTAATTGAGCCAAATTCACTTCCTTAGATTTTATTACATAAAAATAAATCGAATACACAACCACCGTGCAACATTACAAAAAATCCACTGTACCATCAGATCTTTGAAACAATTGAAACTATACAATTTCACAAAATGATACACGCTACTAACATTCCGTAACTACTCATTGTTCAAGTTAAACGAACAAATAAGTGGAGACGCTCGTAAAGTCTTGGGTTGTGAGACTATTACAGTGCAGCTTTCCTTTGAGTGGATGCTATTAATAGTTCTTTCGCCTTTTGTTAAGGTTGCAAGTTCATTTAGGTTTTAATTAAGGAAAAATTAGACGGTTTTGCTCTCATTTCTTAGGTAAAAACGAAACCCCACACTTATGAAATTTGGCACGAAGTGAGAATTTAATAAAAAATATTTATAAAAACAAAAACATCGACAGCATAAAATAAAAAGGCAATAAATTTTTAACGTCATCTATCTAAGAACACTTGGGTTGTTAAGACGAATCTAACGATACTTCAATTATGTAAATCCGTTCAGCGGTTCTGGAGATATGAGGTAATAAAGAATAATACATACATACAAGATACGCGCGAAAAACATAACCCTTCCTTAACAGTCGGAAATAAAGGAATAATACAAAAAGTTAAGATTTATGGGTATTTCATAAAAAAAACTTATGAAAATCGCCTATGAATCTGAAATTGATTATTATACAGAATTTTAATCTTCCAATTACGAATCTGATATCGAAATACAAAAAAAGAAACGAATAACCAAAATCGCCGCAAACAACGTTTTAAACATAAAACTCAAAGAAGAACCTCTTTTTTCCAGAAAGTGACACAGACATGTGTGTGCCATGTGCATATTATTGCGGAGCTTAGGAATAATGAGGCGTCACTCTAAAATGTTGTTTGTAATGTTCATCAATTCGAATTCCTTAAGACTATAAAAAAAATCTAATCACGTATCTTGACACTAGGTTAGTTCTGCCTACCCGGCTATATGGCGGATACAACGTGGAGCTTTTTTGACGTGATGACGCTCTTTTAAGCATGACTTGTCACGTTCCGTACGAGCCGATCGTGCAAGCGAGATAGCGACTAAAGCCATAGAGAGATACGTTTCACGTAAGCGTTGACATTGTTGCTTGTAATTAATGTAATAAAATTATACATTTTAATACAAAAATTACCGAGGCCGGTCGTGGCGGAGGGGCACAAGTGTGTGTAAACTGACTGTAAACGCAACTGGTTGTAGGTTCGATCCCCACTCGAGTAAATAAAATATTAATTTAAATGTATTGTATGTTTTCATTTGTTCGCTCCGGCTCCGATTTCCGCCACTCAACACGCAATGCCTACATAATTTGGCGGAAAAAGGGGAACCGAAGTGTCTTAACACTAGCCTCCCTCTGTCTACCCAACTGTGGGCGCCCGCACTCAATGTATCAATCAATTAAGTCTTTGTTTGTATTATACAAAATTTTTTTTCATCAGCTCATATCACAAAAATATGCAATTTTTCATCAAATTTATTAAATAAAATAAAATAAAATAAATCAGCTTCACGCTGTATCCCACACAAAGCAGGGTAGGCAAAGGGCACCTAGAGTTAAGCACACTCCGTTCCCCACTTTTCGCGGAATTCTGGAGGATTCATATTGAAAGGCGGAACTCGACGCCGCGCTTTGCCTAGACACCAGAGCGAAGAAAGGAAAATATAAATCTAAATAAATATTTCATTTCCTCGAGTGGGGATCGAACCCACAACCAATCGATTCAGTCAATTTATTCTTATAACATTTTATCACGTTAAATTATCTAGACTTTACAGACAACCAGGTTTTTGTTTTTAATCAAGTAGAATAAATAACAAATTGAATATATTAAGAGCAAGACGTTTAACTTTACATGCAAATTTTCGTTTATATTGAAAAAGTTTTTAATGTAGATATTCAACACATCAAAGCTGTCTTGATTTTGAAATAAATTGACTGGCAAATAATTCATGAAAGTGAAATAAGGTTTATTTTTCAATTTTTATTTTAAAACATTTGTGAATAACTTGCTCTGATATCTATACATATAATAAAATTGTAAGAGATCGCTGATTGTACATGGAAGATATATGAGAAAATCTATTATTGGTGGCATTTATTTTCCTAGCTTCACGCTGTATCCCGCACACCGCAGGGTAGGCAGAGGGAACCTAGTGTTAAGACACTCCGTTCTCCACTTTCTGCCGAATTCTGGAGGCATTGCGTGTTGAGTGGCAGAACTCAACGGGTGGGATTTATTAGTGTAATAAAACCCAAAACAATAAAACAAACAAAACATACTGTCTATTTGGCCGCGTGTGGGTTTGTCAGTGTGTTTGTTCATCTGTGTTACCTGTGCTGTCAGAAATGGCTTAACCGGTTAATAAATGTTTTAGTATACTATTGTATTGGGGAAAAATTCATTTAAGATTTAGTGTTTTTTTCAGTACGGTTAAAGTCATATTGCGTTGTAAAACTAAAATAATATTTCATAAAAATAATTTGCAAATAAATTCCCTAATAACACACACACTTCGCAAAACAAAGAAACACACCGCGACCTCAACTTATCGAGTTATTGACGTTAATATACGTAAGTGGACTGTCCACGTGCCCTTTTATCTGATTAAAGCATGTCTTATTTCGATAATGGCCGCTCCTCACAACCAATAAGTCTTTTAACTTTCATATTTTGTTGTGGAATGCAGTGTGAACGCGACGGTTGTGGGTTCGATTTCCACTTGGAGGAATGAATTATTGTTTATTTATATTTCCTTTTCTTCGCTCTGAAACAAGAAAAAGCGTGGCAGTGAGTTCCGCCACTCAACACGCAATGCTTCGAAAATTCGGCGGAAAGTCGGGAACGGAGTTGTCTTTAGATACCGTAAAATTTTAAGAAAAATCAGCAGGCAGAGGGAATCTAGTGTTAAGACACTAAAACGTAAAGTTAAATAAGCTGTATACAGTGTACTAGTAGTTTTTTTATGTGACGTTTTCTACGCCTGCTGTCAAAATCAAAATCCGATAATTAAAATCAATCTAAAATCTTCATTCTGTTTTATGACTTTTAGGCGTGCCAGTAAAGCACAATTCATTTCGTCAATGTCACCTAGAATGGAAAAGATACGATTATTATTATTAAAATATAAAAAGTAACACCTAAAACCAATGATTAACAATATAAAAATAGAAGGTCTAAATAGAAAAGCCACCAGTTAAATAAATATGTATTACAAAACTACTTTTACAGTTCATTTCAGTTTTTAGTTTATAGCGTTCCGAGCGTGCCAGTGTCATGTCAAAAAGAGATTCAGTTAGAATATCTATTTTAATTTAATAACAAAAATATTAATACTTATTAAGAAAACGTATAAAAATTTTAACGTACCGGGACTCGAATCCGCGCCGTTTTCTAAATAAATATTTTTCTTTCCCAAGTGTGGAATAACACTTTAAAAATGGTAAAAAAACAAAAATATTACACAGCAGTAATTTCATTTTTGACAGCTTACTCCCGCGTTAAGAAAAGCAAGAGGAAAATCAGCCTAACAATATCCGCCACTTCACTTGAAAGTGAGTTACGAATAAAATAACAATACGGTTTGCAAAGGTCAAAAGTGAAAAATAAGAAACGGCATTTGAATATTTAATTATTTCAATTGATTTAAAATACAGTTTAATTTGTTATACTTTTTCATTTTCTTAACTTTTTGTTTGTTATTCTAAAAGTTGTAATGTCGAACAAGGAAAAACAATAAGTAAATACAAAGGACGATGGGCAAAAGTGTATGGAACCTGGAACCACCCTCCAATAACAAGAGGATATATGTCATTGGATAGGTTATTTCCGTAGGAACCACTTTTGTTATAACAACTTTGTTGTAACACTAGTCCGTTCAGAGATATACTCGTAAGAGTTAGAAGTTTGTTGTTGTTAAGAATACGTATTTTCTTTGGGTGAAGAAAAATAACATATGATTAGCTGATAATGATAATTCTTTATTATTACAATGTTATTCATAAGCACTATAATTGAAATTCAAATTCAAAATATTCTTTATTCAAATAGACTTTTATAAGCACTTTTGAAATTAAATATATTACAAGATCTCGAGTCTGGTATTTAAGGTATGCGCGTTTTAGGAATCATCTACTTGATATGATAACCTTAAATAACGTTATCATTAGCTTTACGTAGTCACGTACTTATTAGAGACCAGTCGTGGCGCAGGGGCACGAAGTGTGACTGTAAAACCGACTGGTTGTGGGTTCGATCCCCACTCGTGTAGATGAAATATTTACTTAAATTTCTTAAATCTCCATTTCTTCACTCTGGTGTTGAGGCTAAGCGCGGCGTTGAGTCCTGCCACTCAACACGCAATACCTCCAGAATTCAGTAGAAAGTGACGAACGTAGTGTCTTAACACTAGGTTCCCTCTGCCTAACCTGCTGTGTGCGGGATACAGCGTGATTTAAAAAAAAATTGCTTCACGCTGTATTATTGAATTCAAATCTCACTCGAGGAAATAATTTAATATTTTCATTTCCTCAGTGGTATAAAGGCAAAGTGCGGCATTGAGTTCCGCCACTCAACACGTAGTGCCTCCAGAATTCTATGAAAAGTGGGGAGTGTCTTAGCACTAGACTCCTTCTGCCCACCCTGCTCCATGCGGAATACAGCGAGAAGCTGAAAAACAAAATGAAATCAAGAAATTTAACGTATAGCAGCAAGTAGAAATGAATGCATCCAGCTCCATAGCTCGAGCAATTATAGCAAACGACTCTCTTAACGGTCGTCCACCGCAGTGTGTCCCACTTCAAACACATTTCGCAAATTTTAGTGCGGTCAAGGATTGCGTTAAATATGCTTAACGCGTTCGTCTTATAAAATAATGGGGAATTTTTTTTTATAAAATCTACAAAAAAAATATCAAATTTGTAAATTTGCTATTGCTTGATATAGTGATTTGATTGGGTGGCTTGATTAATATTTCATTTATTTTTAATAAAAATAATCAGCTTCACGCTATATCCCGCACACAGCAGGGTAGGCAGAGGGAACCTAGTGTTAAGACACTCCGTTCCCCATTTTCTGCCGAATTCTGGAGGCATTGCGTGTTGAGTGCGTGCAAAGCGAAGAAATCGAAATATAAATTTAAGTAAATATTTAATTTCCTCGAGTGGGGATCGAACCCACAGCCAGTCGGTTTTACAGTCACTCTTCGTGCCGCTGCGTCACGACTGGCCTAATTTATTTTTATGTTATTTTCTTATTGACTTTTTTTAACATTTTTATGACTTTAAGATCAACGAGTTTTAACTAACAAAACAAATAATATTATTGACGTAAAGCCTTATATAAATAATTTATATAAATGTCATTACTTTTACAGTAAATATCATGCAAACTATATGGTTTTTATTAAATTTATATAACTATCATATTATTTTCATATGAAAAAGTATTATAGCAGATATATGTCTACTATAACACTGGCCACACACACGCGACGATTTTAAAAATAGAAAATAAATGAAGAATAAAGAGGAAAAACGTGGATATCGGGGACGCTTGGAGATAATAATGTAATATTTTAATGTTCGTTCAGTATATTTTAACATTATTATTATTATATATTTAAAACTATTTTAACATTTATTGTCCAAAAAAATAGTTTTTCATTTTGCTAGTGGTTATTTATGATATAGCTTAATTATAGTTACAGGTAAACATAGTATAAAGATCCGCCACTCCTTGCAAACCGTCCAATTTTCCGTGAGTTGCGTGCTGAGTGGCAGAACTCAACGCCGCGCTTTATCTTGTTATCCGACCAAGGAAATAAAAAAATCTTTCCCTCGAATAGGAATTGAATGGTCACAATGGCCACGTTTTCAGATATGCCACGATAGAAATATAATTTTATAATTATTATTTATATAAAATATATACAATTTACAAAATTTTGTGAATGTGTTTTTTTATGTAAACTTATTATGAATTTATAACATTAAAAAAACAAATACGAAATTTAATCTCCATTTATTTATACCATAATAAATTTATGTATGTAGCTACTCTGAAAGCCGGAGTAAAAGCTGTCGCAATTGACATATACCTGACTGAACGCGGTTATTGTGGCTGTCAATTTTACTGGAGACAAAATTAAAACTATTATATATAGCCTTAGTATTTCACAGAACATTAAAGTCGTTCGAAAGAAGTAAAGTTGAGTGATTTTATGCTGATATCCTTCTACAAGAGCATCTCTCTTGAAATTAAGAGAAGTATAGCTGAGTGATTTTATGCTAATTTCCGTCTGCAAGAGCATCTCTCTTGAAATTAAGCATCTTATAGGTAACGAGACAGGGCGCGGTGTTGTATATCACCACCCAACACGCAATATCTAAAAAAAAATTGGCGGTATGTAGAGAACGGAGTATGCTAATACAGATTTTCTATCAAAAAATATATGATTTATTCCTAGTTTCATACGATTTTCAGTAAAACCTTTTACTGCTTTCCTAAACTTCTCAAAAAATCCACTAGAATCACATCCACATAAGAACTTTAGAGAGATTAGATCTGATATAGAGATTTAAATATATGCAAACTATATATAATCAAGAATTTATTTGCCATTAAAACTAACATACATAAGACAAGAACTACTTACAACGTAGAATAATTACAATCAAACTATTTACTTAAGAACGTCTCAAGAGATCCAGACCGTGATAATTCCTCTATAGCCTGTCACTTCAAATTAATAGTCCCACGTCTAGTCTTTATAATAATTCCATTGAATAAGGAAAATAATAGAGTGCTTAGTGGCGGAACTCAACCCTGCGCTTTGCCTCGATACCAGAGCGAAGAAATGTAAATAAAAATTTAAGTAAATATTTCACGTCCTTGAGTGGGGATGAAACCCACAACCGGCCGCGATTAGAGTCACACTTTGTGTCCCTGAGCCACAACTGGCCTCACATATATACAAATACCATATTATAATCAAGAATTCATTTGCCACTAAAACAAACATACATAAGACGAACGACTACCGACGAGAACAACTTACAACGTAGAATAATTGCAATCAAACTATTTACTTTAGAACGTCTCAAGAGATCCAGACCGTGATAATTCCTCTATAGCCTGTCACTTCAAATGAATAGTCCCACGTCTAGTCTTTATAATAATTAAATTGAATAAGGGAAATAATAGAGTGTTTAGTGGCGGAACTCAACGCTGCGCTTTGCCTCGACACCAGAGTGAAGAAATTGAAATATAAATTTAAATAAATATTCCATTTCCTCGAGTGGGGATCAAACTCACAACTGGCCGCGATTAGAGTCATATATATATACAAATACCATATTATAATCAAGAATTCATTTGCCAATAAAACAAACATACATAAGACGAACGACTACCGACGAGAACTACTTACTACGTAGAATAATTACAATCAAACTATTTACTTTAGAACGTCTCGAGAGATCCAAACCGTAACAATTCCTCTATAGCCTGTCACTTCAAATTAATAGTCTTACGTAGAGTCATTATAATAGGAGATTGAATAAAATAGATGCTGTAAATTGACTCTATAAATCTATAGTGATGGATATTGCGGTGGCTGGAAACTTGTGTCGCTATATGTTTTATAAATAAACTTATTTTGTATTGTATTTAGAAGCCAGTCGTGGCGCAGCGGCACGAAGTGTGACTGTAAAATTGACTGGTTGTGGGTTCGATCCCCACTCAAGGAGATGAAATATTTACTTAAATTTATATTTCCATTTCTTCGCTCTGGTGTCGAGGCTAAGCGCGGCGTTGAGTTCTGCCACTCAACACGCAATGCCTCCAGAATTCGGCAGAAAGTGGGGAACGGATTGTCTTAACACTAGGTTCCCCCTGCCTACCCTGCTTTGTGCGGGATACAGCGTGAAGCTGATTTAATTTTTATTTTTTTATTGTAGCTTGTTTCTTTATAGCAGGGCACAGAATCATCACAAATTATAAGCGAATTAACCATTCTTTTAATTACACTCAAAAATATAAATAAAAAACATATTTCCTAAATATATCACATAGATATTTACATATATTTTGTGATATATGCTTGAATTAAATGATACGAAAGTTAGGTTTGCAACAGGAAATTAGATAGTAAATTCATTATGAACGTCTTGTCTCTTTGAAGCAGTTCTATTATATATGTATATCATGTAAAGATTACGACAAAACTTAATAATTAATTTTTGTGAGTATAGTTTAGGCTGTAGTAAAAGAGCTGTAGCCAGAGCCCGCAGTGAGAGTTTGTCACCACTGTATGACAAACTTGAAACTGTGGAGGGGCAGAAGTTCATTTACAAACTGGCACGTTCCCGGGATAAAGCGACGCAAGATATCGCAAAATGTCTTTGCGTCAGAGATTCCCAGGGCACGCTGCTCTGTAGTCATGCCTCTGTGAAGGAGAGGTGAAGAAGCTACTTCCAGGAGTTGCTGAATACGCAGCACCCATGCAGTCTTCATCACGACCCACCCCCTAACCTCGGACTTATTGCCCCGATAACCCTTGACGAAACTCGTAATTGTCTTCGACGCATGAAGAACGGAAAAGCGGTGGGACCTGACGACATTCCGATCGAAGCGTGGAAATCGTTGGGCTCTCTTGGTGTGCTCATGCTTACTGTCCTTTTTAACCATATCTTGAACACTGGAAAGATGCCACACCAGTGGCGGCTTAGCTTTATTACCCCTATTTACAAGGGAAGGGGCAGTGTTCAAGATTGTGGTAGTTATAGGGGCATTAAGCTTATGAGCCATACCATGAAGCTCTTCGAGCGCATGATCGACCTCAGGCTCCGCCGCGAGTGTACTATCTCTGAGTCTCAATATGGATTTCAGCCAGGATCGGGCACTATGGACGTTTTCGCCCTCAGAACATTGATGGAGGCATACAGGGAAAAAAGGAGAGCTCTGCATGTGGCCTTTTTAGATCTGCAGAAGGCCTTTGACTGTGTGCCTCGTCAGTGTATCTGGTGGGCATTGCGATCCAAAGGGATCCCTGAAGCCTATATTGAGATTATCAGAGACATGTACCACGATTCCGCTTCTATGGTTAGGACTGCTGTTGGCGACACTAAACCCTTCCCGATTACAGTAGGGGTTCACCAGGGCTCGGCTCTTAGTCCGTTCTTATTCAATGTGGTGCTCGATACTGTCTCGGCTCACATCCAAGACCAGCCTCCATGGCTGATGATGTATGCCGATGATATAGCACTCATTGACGAGAACCGACTGATGCTGGAGCGTAAAGTCAACCTGTGGATGGGTACGCTTGAGAACGGCGGTCTTAAACTAAATGTGTCGAAGACCGAGTACATGGCCTGCGGGAGCCCGGACTCGAGCACTATCCGTATAGGTCCTGAACCAGCCGTTAAGTCGGAAAAGTTCAGGTACCTTGGATCCGTTATGCACGAGTCTGGAGGCATCGATCACGATGTCTATAGCCGGATAAGCGCTGCTTGGTCCAAATGGCGGGAGGTCACTGGTGTGGTCTGCGATCGCAGGATACCGCCCAAACTTAAGGGTCTGATATACAAGAGCATCATCCGACCGGTTCTTTTATACGGCAGCGAATGTTGGCCAGCACTATCTCGGCACACTCAAGAGCTTCACGTCACGGAAATGAAGATGCTGAGGTGGATGTGCGGCGTAACGCGGTCTGACCGCATACGCAACACATTCATTCGAGGTAGTCTTGGAGTCCGTGACGTAGCGGATAAGCTCCAAGAGCGTCGCCTGAGATGGTTTGGTCACGTTACGCGCCGGCCTAGGAACTATGTCGGATGCAAGTGCCTTGCTATGTCAGTCCCTGGAGTGAGACCTCTCGGACGCCCAAGGAAGCGCTGGTTGGATGTCGTGAAGCAGGACATGAGAGCCAATGGTCTAACCACCGAGGACGCAAAAGACCGTGCAAAGTGGAGTAGGTTAAGTAGGAAGGCAGACCTTGGCAAAAGCCGGGACTAATGCCAGGAAGAAGAAGAAGTTTAGGCGTTGAGTTCCGCAACTCAATACACAATACGTCGAAGATTTGGTAGAAAAGTGGGGAACGGAATGTCTTAAGTAGGTTCTCTCTGTCTCGCAGCTGTGTGTGGGATAGAGCGTGAAGCTGATTTTTTTTGTTATTTAAGCAACCATAGACGATGATTATTTTTATGGAAAAGACAATACAAATGAGCGTACGTGTCACCTGATGGTAAGTGATAACTGAAGATAATTTATGTTATCATATGTATTGGTGGATGTTTATTTTAATTTTGATTCGTACTATATTACCTTTCTTTACTGTAGTTTTAGATAGAGTCTAATATTTAATTATGTTACTATATAAGGACAGTCCGTAATTTTAGGAATTTGAATTAATTTTATACTATTTTAATTTGTATTGTTAAAACTTTAAAAATATATATAATATTGTATTTTAAAAAAACTCTAAAAATAGTAAATATTACACAAATAAAAGGTAAACTCTGTGTTTTAGTTTCACAAATGTGTGTGGCAATATATGTATTTAAAGTTGCTAACTAATATTTACATAATAGGTTCAACAAATTACTCTACTTAAAAACCGCGTTAAGTTAAACCTCGCTAACAGTCTATATATCTATCTATTTTACGTATCTATATATCGCATAGAGATGCGTGAAAAAAGAGAGCAAATGGACGACAAGATGGATATTCTTTGAAAAATAATAAACAAAAATAAAATTGAGGCCAGTCGTGGCGCAAAGGCAAAAATGTGTGACTGAAAACGCGACAGGTTTTGCATTCCATCGAGGAAATTAAATATATAATATTTTCATTTTCTTCGCTCCGTTGTCGAGGCAAAGCGCGGCGTTGAGTTCTGCCACTCAACACGCAATGCTTCCAGAAATCGGCAAATGGGGAACTGTGTTTTTATGCGAGATTTCTGTATGGTAGATACAGTGTAAAGCTAAAAAAACAGACAAGAGCGAGTCGGGCTCGCCCACCGAAGATTCTGTAAAAAATTGAAGGTGTCTTAACTGTTTAGTCAGGGCCCTTTCATTTGATACCTCACTTGAACTAGCGGTTTTATTAAAAAAAATGACATTTTTAAGGATATTATTTTTTAGGGTTTACCCACAAATGTATACGGACGGACAACAAAGTGATCTTATAAGGGTTCCTTTTACTTTAAACAGGTACAGAACCCTTAAAATCAGTTTTCTGCAACAATATAAGTAATATTTAGTAAGCGATGACATTTATTTATAATGACTCATTCAAAGCAACCTGTGTAATTAAAATTATTTACTCGCGTATATCAGTTTCCGCAAGTATAGATAGTAGACGACGAGGTAAATAGGAAGTTGTATAACAGATAAAATAAGAGGATAATGTTCCTATACGTTTTTATACGCATGTTTATTATCAGCTTCACGCTGTATCCCGCACACAGCAGGGTAGGCAGAGGGAACCTAGTGTTAAGACACTCCGTTCCCCACTTTCTGCCGAATACTGGAGGCATTGCGTGTTGAATGGCAGAACTCAACGCCGCGCTTAGCCTTGACACTAGAGCGAATAAATTTAAGTAAACATTTCATCTCCTGGTGTGAGGATCGAATCCACAACCAGTCGGTTTTACAGTCACACTTCGTGCCGCTGCGCCACAACTGGCCTTTATACGCAAGTTTAGTATTTTTAAATCAAATCAGCTTCACGCAGTATCCCGCACACAGCAGGGTTGGCAGATGGACGATAAGACATTTCATTGCTCATTTTCCGTCGAGCTCGTTGCCTTGATACCATAGAATGAAAAACATAATAAATTAATTCCCTCGACTGGGTATCGAACCATCACGTTACATTATTTTTTTTAAATTATGCTGAAATTTTAAAGAATCACAGTTAAATGCTTTCTTTCAAGAGCGTATTAGTCTTTTAAATAACGAAGTATCTTAACACAAGGCTCCCTCTGCTTACCCTGCTGAGTGCAGAACAGCGTGAAGTTGATTTTATGGGTAGGCACGTTTGGATTTTGTTTCAATTTGGAATTTGTACATGATATAAAAGTCAATTACCAATCACTCAATCAGCTTCACGCTGTATCCCGCACACAGCAGAGTAGGCAGAGGGAACCTAGTATTAAGACACGCCGTTCCCCACTTTCTGCCGAATACTAGAGGCTTTGCGTGTTGAGTGGCCGAACTCAACGCCGCGCTTTACCAAAAGTCAACAACCTTTTTAAAAATAAACATACGTCGGCGTCTGTTAGTACCACTGGCAAGGTTATGGTGGCACATCAATGTTCTTATCAATATCTCTCTTATCAGCGATAATACGCAAACTATTTGAAAGCTCACTGGATCGTGGTATCGCATAACAAAGGTTTTTTTATATGTTTATTATTCGTATTTTTTTTTTTTGTTTTATGGAATTATTGAATTCCTTAAGGCCAGTCGTGGCGCAGAGGCACAAAGTGTGACTGTAAAACCGACTGGTTGTGGGTTCGATCCCCACTCGAGGAGATGAAATATTTACTTTAATTTATATTTCGTCCGCGCGCGTTGAGTTCTGCCATTCAACAAGTAATGCCTCCAGAGCTGCAGCAGCAGGGTAGGCAGAGGGAACCTAGTGTTAAGACACTCCGTTCCCCACTTTCCGCCAATTTCTGGAGACATTGCGTGTTGAGTGGTGGAATTCAACGCCGCGCTTTCCCCTCGACACCAGAGCGAAGAAATGAAAATATAAATGTAAATAAATATATCTCCTCGAGTGAGGATCGAACGCACAACCAGTCGATTTACAGGCACACTTTGTGCCCCTCCGCCACGACTGGCGCACTGGACTCTTTTCTTAAATAAACATAAAATCTGCTTCAATATCACCTAACCTCATATGACCCAGTCTCTATGGCTATAGTAAAAAACAATGTCATTGTTATCATACAGATATTCCCAGATGTTGAAATTGTAAATTTTCCATCGAAAGGAAAGCATTGTTTACGTAGATTAATATGTACATATTTAAGAAGAAAATTATTATGTGTTTTAGTACTTATTGAGATATGTATATGAAGTAAATATGATCCAAAAAGAAGAGGCCAGTCAAAGTCAACTGACAAAAAAAATGGAAAACTCGAGGAAATGATATATTTATTAAAGTTTATATTTTCATTTCTTCGCTCTGGTGTCGAGGATAAGCTCGGCATTAAGTTCCGCCACACATCACTCAATGCCTCCAGAATTCGGTGGATAGTGGGGAACTGAGTTTCTTAACACTAGGTTCCCTCTGCCTACCCTGCTGTGTGCGGGATACAGCGTGGAGCTTCTTTGATTTTTTTCAATATAATATTTAATATAATGTTCGGTTCCCAAAAAATCAAGGGAAATAAGCAGAGAATTCGCAAGCGAAGCCATCAAAAGTCGTAGCAGACAATAAATATATTTTATGATTCTTTTTTATTTGTTAAGAAGGATATAAAGATAATGTTATAAGGATATGTATGTTGCCGTGTGACCCCGGCCTAGAATAGGATCATCCTGGTACTGGTGTCGTAAGAGGCGACTAAAGTACGTGTGGTAGAGTCACGTCGCCAGCAATGGCAACACGCATGGGCAGACTCGACTGGATTATTACCACCCCCGGCATTTAAAACCGGCGTGAAGTAGTGGCTTTATGCCACTGCGTTTCGCATCAGGTAATGCCGGGCTCCGGCGCCCAAACCACCTTGTTTTGCCACGTTTGCCTTGTCTTTTCCATATAAAAAAATAATAATTATTATTAAAAATACAAGTAATAAAAGATAAGATGTACACAGTGGCGTGTATGTACATCATGTACATACATATATAATAAAACGTAAAGTAGTAGAGTTTCCTTTTGTTCAACATTTTCCTTTATTTGCCGGTGCACTCAGAATGTCCCTATAGGATTCCCAGTTACTAGTGAAATTATATTTAATATACTATTCAATGAAGACTAAAATTGTATATAGTATATATAAAATGTTTATATTATAATGTAATATTTCGTCCAATTATAGCAAACCGATAGAAAGTGGCAGACGGAGTGTCCTGTGACTTTTTGGTCTGCCCCGCACTACGTCTGATGAAAACACATAAAATAAACAACAACAAGTGTTCTATGTATTTACCTATGTAATTTACATTGGCACTCCGTAAATAGCATGTTTTTAAAATATATTTATATAAATAATAAATAATGTATTTATATTAAGAAATATATTAAAATAAAGAAGAGTGATTTTAAATTAGCCACGTCAAGTGGCCAATTTATAGTTTAAATTAAAGTGATATTATTAGGAAAAGCTTCTGATTCTCGCTTTGGTACCGAAGCAAAACTCGGCGTTAAGTTCCTCCACTCAACAGGCAAGGCTTCCAAAATTCGGCAGAAAGCAGCAAATATCTTAACACTATCATGTCAAGTTTTCTCTACCTACTCAGCTATGATTTTGGTTTCGTATTATTTAGATGTTCACCATACAATAAAATGTATGAAAGAAAACGTACGAATACATTGATCTATTTATGTATTTCGTGCAAATATATAAAAGACAGATACGAAAAGGTAAAATCATACAAAGATATTAAATGAACACAGGAAAATATGTAAATAATCAAAACTATTTAAGCACGGATAATAAATCACATTATGTAGGTGTATCCTCGTTTACGGGGAATTCCCTTTATGAATTCTATTTCAATTTTAAAATTACGTTACAATTTTTAAGGTTTTGTACTTATTAAGGAAAAAAGGAACCCTTATAAGATCACTCTGTTGTCTGTCCGTCCGTCCGTCCGTATGTCAAGACCCTTTATAACGCTTGGAGATTATCGAGTTAAAATTCAAACCATATACTCAGATCTACGGCTCCATGATTTCCTGATAAAAAACATATTTCTATATTTCGACACTATCAAGGGAATAAAAATTCATGGGGTACTTTCGGTTGATCTATAATTTTGAAATTTGGCATCTACAGGTAATACTAGTTACATTTGGGGTCAAATTCTAAAAAAATATATCCTCAAAAGGGGGCAAAATTTGGTATTAAGGCCGCTGGTTCAAGTGAGGTATCAGATGAAAGGGCTCTAGCTAAGCTAAGCTTAAATTTCAGAAAAAACTCGAGACGTCCAATTTTTGTACGGAACCCTCGGTGGGCGAGCCCGACTAGTGCTTGTACTGTTTTTTTTTCAAAAGAATAGACACATTTCAGTAAAGGTAAAAAATATATAATGTTAAACGAATCACAAATGAATTACAGATTACAAAATATTAAAAAGGCTTCTTATTATAATTGAAATCTTATTATAATTATTTTAAAAATATTTTTCAGCTTAACGTTTTATGCAGTATAATGAGATCGACTACTTGGTCAAACCACGTTATTTGTATTCCCTCTAAATTCAAGTCATTGCTAATTGCGTGTGGACTGGCGGAACTCAACGCCGCAATAATCATACCCCACAATGGGGTTCGGACTACCACTAAACTATAGTTATAAAATAAAAAAAAATCTTATTCTGATCCGACCATATAGACAAAACCTCGCTTATACACAAGTGTTTACTTTAATATATAAAATTGAAAAAGAAATCTTATTATCTCATTCAATTACAAAATGTAAATTAACTATTAACTGCAGATCACTTTTTAATGGTTGCTCTTAGAATTTTCTAATAGATACTTTTCTTTTTACTCCCACGACTTAATTGCATTCATCATATACATATAGATAGAGAAATTCTTTGAAACAACTAATTTATATAAAAAAAAAAATCTCTATTTATTTTACTTTTGGCTCCAGGGTTTTTAAACTACTGTAACTTGGAATATGGATTGTGGAATATATATACTTCTGAGAGAAAAGTACTAATAAAAAATACATATATTTTATATATAATAAAATAAATTACTTCAAAATTCCAAACATTAAAATTTTGAGACAAACATTCCTAACAATAAACAACACAAAATCTAAGCTTACCTCAATTTTTTTTATTAGGCACTTCTATAAGAAAAAAATCACAATTAAATTCACATATTTCTATCACACACATTTGGCTGTAACTTTTTTGATAAAACACAAAATTAAGTAAATTAGACTCTACAAATATAAAGACATGCTGCCGGTTCCGCCGCGTCCGTGTAACTGTCTGAGCCGGGCTTAGAACAAAACAGTGCGTTTAAAGCTGATATCACGATATAGGGACATACAATTGATTATCCATATTATTTTCTTGACGCCAGTCGTGGCGCAGCGGCACAAAGTGTGACTGTAAAACCGACTGGTTGTGGGTTTTTTTTTTTTTTTTTAAATTGTAAAGCTCTGAGCTTTACGTCTCGTCCCTCTGACGTGATCAGAGACTTTGCGCATCTACTGGTTTACTTGTTTACTTTTCTTTAAAAAATTTGGAGGAGTTGGCGCTAGGCCACTGTTTGAACTCTGGAAATTACTTTGTCTAACTTATCGAAATCTTTTAAAACTAAACAACTTAATGTGACTTTTAATTTTTGAATTTATTTTTACATTTACATTACGACCTTTAAGACTACCTTTAATTTTGAAATAAAATCGACCACAGACAAACAAGCACAAACAAAAATCGAATTTGACTTGAGGACAGACGAAAATTTTCAGCACCTGTGTCTTTAGGTGGCATATATTTCTCATCGCTGGCTCCCTCCGCGTCCGGGGAAGCTATTACAACGTGTTTCTTTACGAAGCTTGTTAGTAATATCTTCATCCGATCGCAGAGGGAGTCTGCGACGGATCTTTTATGAGCATTGGGTATGGGCTTGAGTCTTTTCGAGGCTAGGCTGCTTCTCACCGTCAGGACACTGTGACCTGTAAATGGCGGATCCAAATAATTTTGCCTTCCGTCATTTATAGTCTGACGATGCTCGGTTCTTTTGGGCTGCAGTTTCTTCCGAGTAGAGGTGAACTCGGCGAGTATGGAGGGGAGAGACGCGCCCTTAGCAATAGGCTATGCTGGCTCGGGCTAGCGCATCCCATTTGCGTCTGACTGGGCAGTCGGCGCTGAACGCGTTGTGGTCAGCGCGTTCCGCCTTTGCACCAGTGCAGTTACAGCAAGATGGGGGTGCGCTATTGAGCCAGCTATCGCACTCTGTCCTCATGTGAGGTCCCCCACAGTGGCTGCACTTTGGGGCGGTTTCTTTGCAGAACCGCCTGCCGTGCCCGTAGCCGAGGCAGAGAGAGCACTGCACGAGCGGGGAAAAATCCGCCGCTCTGACTTTCTGCAGATCTATGTGCAGTGCTCCCTCCGCAACGACTCGGTTCCACACTGTGGGGGACACCCGCATGACGACATGGCCGGTGAGCGGGTTCCTCGCCTTTCGGCGAAACCGAACCTCCGCCCGAAACTCGGCCTCGGAGATGCCGTCGAAGAGGCTCCGATTCTGATTCTTTAGGGCGCCCAAAATGTCGGCGTCCGTGTTGTACGCCAGGACGTCCCAGAGAATCAGAAGCGGATCCTTGTTCTTCACCTCCTCGACGTTTAGCCTATCGCTCGCCGCCTTCAGCCTCTCTTTAACCCTCTCCCGCTCCTCTACTGAACTACAGCCCAAAATCACCCTCTGATCCTTTGCCTTCCTCACCTTCTCGACCCGCACCCATCCCTCCTTCGCCTTTACCACCTCTCTGATCTGGGCGAGAACCTCCTCCCCCGTGTCGATCTCGTTCTTCGAGGAGACCACAATCGAGTGCAGTGCGGCTGGCTGTGGGCTAACCCTTTTGGTTTCACCAGCCGTCACGCTCGCGTATGTGGTCTTCTCGAAGGCTTCCCTCTGCACTTTCATCACCTCCCTCAGCTCCTCCATCCTTTCCTCATTTCTCTTTAGCAATACCGCGTGCTCTTCAAGTCTCTTCGTTAATTCCTCCTGCTTTATGTCTCTCGCTTCCCCGCTCTCTCTCACTTCTCTTCGTGCCGTCATCTTCCTGCTACTGTCTTCCCCGTCTCTCTCCGCCTCCGCCTCCTTGACCAGCTGGTACAAGCGCTCTACTGCGCTTGTGACTGCAGCCTTTATATCAGTTTTTAGGTTACGCGAGTTGCCAAGATGTAATTTGGCTTTGGCTAGGTGGGCCTTTGCTTCTGCAGTCCTGCTCGCGTAACCTGGTTTTGAGAGGGGGCTGTGGGTCCCCTCCGTCACCGATGGCTTTAGTTTCCTTGGGCGGGAGGGGGCTATCTGGGAGCTCGGGGGGCGGTGTTGGCTCTCAGGCGTTCGGACTGGTGAGTCCTCCAGGAACCCCACCTCCTCTGGGGTTCCCGAGAGGTCCAACATCCGAGCGCTGGTCCTTGCCGGTGTGCGGAGCATCTTGCGCAGAGGGACTCTTCTATGGAGTGTTCCGAGTGGTGTATAGAGCCACTCGGAAGTCAAACAGAATCAAGGTAAAACTATACCAGGAGTACTGAAGAAAAGAAGAAAGAAGTAATAATAATAAAACGGGGTGAGGGGAACTATGAGATTTTTTCGTAAAAATCAGATTTTCCCCTCTAGGCCTACCGTGTCAAAAAGATAAAATTGAAATAAATATGTAATATAAAGAATATATATAAGTTGTACTCCTGGTGTCAAAAAATATTTATTAAAAATTGTATATATAATAGTATATATCTCTTGTAAATAGTCAGAATAAAAATAAGTTGAAATTAAAATAAAATCAGTTAATTTATATTTAAAATGTTTGCAGTGGTGTAAAGAGCCACTGCCTGTCTGTTTAATAATTTTAATAATTTTTTAAAGCTGTCTGCACCAGAGTCTACTCAAAAACGTAAAAGAAAAGATTTTTTTTTTTTTTTTTTAAATTTCAAAATTCACCAAAAGTCAGTCTCCTCCACCTAACCTGTAAGTGAAGGGAGGGGGGGAGGGCCTTTTTTTCAGTTTCCGTTGAACGGATTCAAACGAAACTGGTGTCCAACGAACGGGCTTCGAAAGGCCTTCAAGACGACGTATAACCCGCGGGGATGGGTGAGGAGGTGCAGGTAAATTGTCCAAAAAACCGAATTTTTCAAGTGTTTTTGCGTCAAAAGTGGCGCAAAAATTTCAGCAAAAATTTCGAAAAAATTTAGAATGGTACGGCGCGGAAGACCCTACGACACGATACCAAGAAGTCAACAATCCAAAAAAGGTAAGTGGTTCAAATAAATAATTTTCTATTGTAACTAGCCAAAATTTTTCTAAGTGTTTTTCAGTGACTTTGACTTTTGTAAATAGGTAAAAATTTGTATAAATAGTGTTTATTCACTTAGATCTTGTATATAAAATAAATTTGGAAGAAAATATTTGATTTTGAAAAATTCGTTTTGTACTGGTTGTGGGTTCGCTCCCCACTCGAGGAGATGAAATATTTACTTAAAGTTATATTTCCATTTCTTCGCTCTGGTGTCGAGGTTAAGCGCGGCGTTGAATTCTGCCACTCAACACGCAATGTCTCCGGAATTCCACAGAAAGTGGGCAACGGAGTGTCTTAACACTAGGTTCCCTCTGTCTACCCTGCTGTGTGCGGGGTGCAGCGTGAAGCTGATTTTTTTTATTTATTTTCTTATAAAAAATATTATTATCAGAATGGGTTATGAGGAAGTAAGACGGAAATGCAATGGTTGTAGGTTCGATTCCAACTCAGTGGAATTAAATGTTTTAAATAGCCCGCTTTGGAAAGACAAATGACAAAAAGTAGCGTTGAGTTCCGCCGATCAATGTGTTATATTTCTAGGCGTTTTTTTGACTTCACGCTGTATCCCACACATAATAGGTAGCGGCACAAGCGGCCGTAAACTTGACAGGTAAGGGGTTCGATTCTCACTTGAGAATGTTAAATATTTAATATTTAAATTTCCTCGATCTTGATAACGAAACGCAAGTATCTTAATAGAAACGGAGTGTTTTACCACTGGAATCCAGGTTACTTCGGCCTACCATTCTATGCAGGATACAGCGTTGAACTAAAAAAAGATAATGCCACCGTGACTTCGTTAAGAAAATCAAATCATTGCTAGAATAGACATCACAAAAATATCGATGTAAGTTGACGAAATTCCTTTTCTCGTGATAATTTAGAAGTTAAATACACAATTCACATGTAATTCAGTCTAACCCGTATCTAATATGATGTGAATATATTATAGGAATCGATTTATTATTGTATATACACAGATTTATATACAATAGAGAACGAATTGACGCGTATAATGCGCGTCGGCGTTATATATACGCGTCGGCGTTGCCATAGCAACGTGTATGCCACTTTATAAACATAAAAGTGTAAATATTGTCAGATGAGTTAGGAGGGCTGCAGTTGGAGGGTTGAGAAAATACAATTTTTATGTATAAAACTTATATTATTAAAATTTAAAATTGAAATACAAATTATTAAATCTAACTTATATTTATTGCTTTCAATGTTGGAGAAACAATATTGAATCTAAACCTAACTATATCTAACTTAACCTACGACTTAACTATTCCACGATGGAATAATAAGTGTGGGAACAGAAGAAATTCCTTCCCCACCGGCGCCGTTCACCCGATCTCTCCCTTTGTGGTGCTCGGCCGCCTATCAGACGGACATATATCATAGCAGATTAGAGATTAAAACACTCCGTTTCCCACTTTCCGCCAAAGTCTTAAGGTATTGCGTTGAGTGGCGGAATTAAACGCCGCCATTTGGCTCGACACCAGAGCGAAGAAATATAAATTTAAATAAATATTTCATTTCCTCGAATCGAGATCGAACCCACAACCTGACGGTTTACAGTCACACTTTGTGCTCCAGCGCCACATCTGGCCTCAAACTTTTTTTTTATTATTATTCGAAAATATAAGCGTTCTGCACTTCTCCAACACATAAACTATAAATGTGCCAAATTTCATAATCCTTCGCCTGCGAAATTTTCATAAAAATGAGTCCAAGGATTTTGCTTAACGTATTTTTATATATATAGATAGAATTAAAAAAATTAATTCATATACATATATAGAGATGCTAACAACATAAATCAGTAAACACTGACTGGGTGTGGGTTCGATCCCCACTCGAGGAGATAAAATATTTACCCAAATTTATATTTCCATTTCTTCGCTCTGGTGTCGAGGACAAGCGCGGCGTTGAGTTGCCTCCAGTGCCTCCAGAATTCGGCAGAAAGTGGGGAACGGAGTGTCAACATTAGGTTCCCTCTGCCTACCCTGCAGTGTGCGGGATACAGCGTGAAGCTGATTTTTTTATTCATTTTATTTTTATTTAATATTCATTTCTTCGCTCTGGTGTACAAGCAGCGCAGCATTGAGTTACGCCACTCAACTGAAAATAGAGAACGGAGTCTTTTCCCGGGTTCCTCTGCCTACCCTTCTATGGAAGCAAGATACAGCGTGAAACTAAAAAAAAGAAAAAAGAATATACTTCTGTTAATTTTTTTTTTTAACAGAAGTATATTTTTAACCCTCTTTAAATTTGATTTATCTTTACAAAGAGCGCTTAATAATAATAGCAGTAAACCTTGAAAATATTGAAACTGTATATTATTCAGCAAAAACAATTATCAGGTCAAATTCGATTTTAGTATCTTAGAATAAATTAGATACGTTTATTATCTACATAATCAGGATTTATTGTTCACAGATTAAATTTGGATTAATATAGTCAACATTTTTTTTTATCGTAATTATCGAACCCGAATATAAATATTCGCAATCTAATTATATTATTATAGATTTAAAAAAATGATGCATCATGTCAATTTGTCGTGGCACAATGGACTGTAAAAGCGACGGTTGTGGGTTCGATTCCCACTCGGGGAAATTATTAATTATTAATATTTGTGTTTCTTTGCTCTGGTAACAAGGTAAAGCGCGGCGTTGGGTTCCGTCACACAACACATAATGCTAAACTTCGGACGAAAGTGAGGAACGGAATGTCTTAACACTAGATTCCCTCTGCCTGTGCTGCCCTGCTGTTTTACGGGATGATATATTTTTTTAATATTTTCATTTTTTCGCTGCGGTATTTCTCGTTGATTCCACCTAATATGGTCCCTTATTGCTTGTTAATTGAAGCAGTTAATACAGTGACAATAAAACAAAAACAATGGCCTAGTCGATATTATAAATTTTCTGTATACTTTTAGTGTTCCAAGACATACAGTTCAATAGGACCAAAACATGTTTTTGTAAAGATCCGACCTAAGAAGTTTCTTTCTTAGTAATCGATTTACTTGTACAAACTTTTCTTAGCAAATAGAGCACTAAGGCACTTAATCTAGATATTATTAGTATTGGATTTATCTATTTTCGTTAACGTTAATTCGTTTTTTTTTTTTTTTTTTTAATTTTAATTCTTACTTTCACTACAGCATTTATGGTCCGTACCTTTTGTTATATTTACATTTCTTTTAATACTTTTTCTATAGATATTACTTAGAACTAGACTTATGTTATTACATACATATATTTCTATATTTATACAATATCTGCTTAAGAAAGTCCAGTTATTCACTTCAGTTGCCACTTACTAACTTAATCTAACACTATAATCTAAATCTACATGCATAAAAATAAACATTGTAAAAGAATTTGACTTAATTGATTACAATAGATAAATAATGAACGTTAATTCGTTATCGTAATTTAACTGAAAACTTATTTTAGTATATAAAATAAATATACATGTCGACGGCGAAGTGCCAATAACATCTAACTAACAAAGTCAAAATTTTACAAAAAACTAAAAAAACGTCTTTCAAAAAATTTCATTTCATTTTCAAAAAAAAATCTTGTTAAATTAAAAGTGTTATTATTTTTATTATTTCAAATAATAATAATATATGGTTTATGCATTATAATATACCTATTCATATATTTTTTGATAGTCTAGTAGTAGGTGTGCATTTAAAATGAAAAAAAAATCTATTAAAAATGTCAGTTAGGAGGTATTGGTACTTCACCGTCGATATAAAACGTCATAGTAGAGTCCACATAAGAAAATTTACAACAAACTGACGCTTTTTACCGCACACCAGGGTAGGCATACACCCTGGTGCGCGGTAGGCATAAACACCCTACTTTTAAGAAACTCGGTTTAATTTTCTTTACTAACAAATGAAAGAAAAAAACAATTTTATCTTGATACTTAATAAGAAAACACTAATTGCTAATTTGTTTAGGAAACAGAACACAGAACAGTCTGTCTGCAAAATTCAATAAGGCCTTGATCTTGTTATGTATAAGATATTCCATTTTTTCTTACAATAAATATCACTTTCGTATAATTGCTTGCCGACAAATATCACTATCATAGTTTTTTTTTAAAACTTCTACCGTTTCCACCGAGGCATGCTGGCCGAATTTTAGATACATTCGACTGATTGAACTGGCTGCAGGCTATATTTGTTTGAAATATGATACGGATTGAGGCCAGTCGTGGCGCAGGGACACAGTGTGACTGTAAAACCTACTGGTTGTGGGTTCGATCCCCAATCGAGGAGATGAAATGTTTACTTAAATTTATATTCCCATTTCTTCGCTCTGGTGTCGAGGACAAGCGGGGCGTTGGGTTCTGCCCAAACCAAACCAAGTTTTTGGATGAAGCTTGCTTATTTTTTAAAATATTGGCATCTCATTAAATTCTATATTGTATGACATAATAGTTTTTCTAAGATAAGACGAATCAAAATCGTCTAATTTCCAATTTTTTCTGGGTTTAACTTTTTCTGGAAGCATTCAATATTGAGTGGCGAAACTCAACTTTTGTTCGACTCCAGTGCGAAGAAATGAAAATATAGATTTAAATAAATATTTCATTTGAGTGGGGATCGAACCCATAACCGGTCGCGTTTAGAGTCACACACTTATGACCCTGCGCCACGACTGGCCTCTATAAATATATATATTTTTTTATTTTCCAAAAATATAATTAAAACTGCACTTCTTGGTACTTCTCTTTTGATACTTTACCTAGAGACCAACGATATATAATTGATATACCAAGGCAAATATCTCACATAATTAATAAAAACCACATACAACACAACAAAAGGATTTTCTATTGAGGAAATAATAAAACAATCAATACCAGGAAACTCCATATAATCATATAAACGTTATAAATACAAGCGTTTCACATTAAATAGCGATTGTTAACAATAACCGATTTAGTAACAAACATTCAAAGCTGGACTAACTGCGTCTACCTTAATCTAATTTTATTGTGATTTTTTTTCTACCTATCCAGTCATTTTAGTACGGTCGACGAGTCGTGGCCGCTCAGAAATTAAGATTTATGAACTTTTGCTTTTTCATACGGAAGAAAATAATAAAAAGTAAGACAAAACATCTACCTAATTTCAGGGCGGCCGCTACTCGTTGACCGAACTATAATTTGTTTTTATAGATAGCAGGTAGTTCAATGATAAACATTTTTATTTTATTTTTTAAATGGTATAATTTTGAAATCGACTATTAAATATCGTTACAGACTGTCAATGTATATATCATTCATTAAATATGTAAAAAAATATCTAAAATTACTGGACTGTAATATCTAATATGATTGGACTGTACTAAATGTTGGGAAGAAAAATATCTTTGAAGACATTTCTCTCGGTCCTTCAATCTCTTTCTATTTATATCCTTATTTTATTTATTTAACTTATCTCATACATTGATGGTCTCACAAAAAACGTGAACCTACAACTTTGTTTGTAGGCAGTGTCTATTTTTAAGATTTCTGGTATTTTTGTTAACATTATAAAAATGATAATAGACAAATTATATTTTTTTTAAATACTCACTTTTTAACATTTAATAGTATTTGATATCAAAACTTAAAACAAGTTACAATTATATGACTAATTTTAGCTTAATTAGAGTTGTGAATGTTTATCAAAAACTACCATCAAAATAACATAAATATAAAAAAATTACAGGTTATAGAGTACAAAAACGTAGTAAACTACAATACCATACAACAATATATGTTTTAAATTTAAAAAAAAAGTTTATAAGCAACATTCCTTAGCTTTGGTACAGATTATATATAAATAATTTAATATTAAAATATCTTTAATTTTATATAATATTAAATATTTATGTAAATTAAAAGCATGTCTTGTCTATTAAAAATCTACATATTTTAATTTCTAATATAACAATCAGTATTTGTGTAAGGACGAATTTTAGGTAAATTTTAAAATATATTTAAAAGAGTAGCAGAGTAGGAGTAGAGTGGCATGGAATAATCCATCCACTATATTTACATAAAAGAAAACCAAAGTTGCCTAAATTGGCAATTTTTTTTATAACACAGCCAATAAAATGATAATGAAAATTTATTTGGTTTTAATGTACAAGCTCACTTTTTGCCAAAATTTTTAACTAATTAAAATATATATAATATAATGAGAGTATTGTATTATAAATTAGTTTTTCTTTTTAATTTTAAATGAAAATTAAATAAGGGACATCAACCATAAGCAAATTTAGCTAAAAAATGGCTACTAAAAATTAATTTCCGAAATTTGTAAATAAAATGAGTACCAAGAATTTTTTAAATATTTATGTATATTAATAAAACCTCCTTTCTTTTTGACTTCGTACCACAGACATATACAAAAATAAGTATACACTCGGCACAGCACTAACATACATCACTAAGCTTTCAAAATGGATGACTACATTCTACCAATTATTGTTTCTAATGAACACTATTACCCATAAAGCCTTCGAACGCTACATTATTGATTTTAGCTTCGAGTTTCAAAATGTTACTGTAAAACCCATATTATATTGTCTTATAGTAACTACATTTAGTAAATATTGGAATTTAAGATTCAAATCATCATGAACATATACCAGTTTAAGAATTTTTATCGCAAAATGTTTTAAGCCTTAGGTTTAATTAAAACATTTTGGACTTTATCAATTACTTGGAGTTTTAGATTAATATAAAACATATTTTATTTAACAAATTCTAAATTAAATAAAAGGTAATATATTAAATTTAAATATTACATTCGTATATAATTGGATATGAGATTCCTCTTTGTATTAAAGCTGAGTAATTGCAACTTTAAAAAATACATATCAAAATAACCCTAAAAGGTGCAAATAAGGACAGTGCGAGTCTTTCTTATATTTCTTCATTCTTTTTAATACAACGATATGTATCATCTATTAAGTACAAAAAGCTTTTATAAAATTATAAGATTTTGCAATTTTTTTTATATATCGAAATAAAATAAGCATTTCTTATAGCAACATGGCTCTTTGTAAAATTGTGCGATGTCCATATAATATGTATAATATATATTTAACAATAGATTTTCATCATATATATGTATATATGTATGTATGTATATATAAGATATAACTACCATTTTATGTTTCCAACTTTCCATACATTTTTAAAAATATAAACATTTTTTTAATAAAAGTGAACACACAATACAACACTCTTTATATAATATGTATCTTTACACGAAAGCTTTAAAAGCTAATTTAAATAGTTGGCTTTAACAGTTTTGGTATAAAAAACAATTATAAAATATACTTAAGCATACTATGTAATATTATGATTTAAATATATTCTTAATTTACACAATAAACAATAATTATTAGGAAACTAAGTTTTAGCAAGTAATAGTTAAAAAAATCATTTATCCAGAGATCCTCAACATTTGGATCGTAATATTAACAATAATGAATGAACGAATAAATATATTCAGTATTTCATATTAATCCTATAGTAATAGTGTAAATTACATAAAAATAAAATGGACTTTAAATACGTATATGTGTGACATTTTATTGAATGATCTTTACAACATTTTTATTCAAGATAATTATTGAAAGAACTATATAACATTAAATATGTTGTATATGAAAATTAACCTTTTCATCTCTATTTTATACTTCAATAGAACAAAGTCTAACAAGGAATCTAGCGGCATATCTCTAAAGGATGAAAAATATGTATATTTTGAATATTCGCTTCTTAATCCTATAATGGTAACCGGTGTATATATGACAAAAATATCAAAATATCGAGACACGTAACTTATCCATACATAAAACATTTGCTTTCGAGCTCAAAAAATCAGATAAAGAAAATAACAACTAAAAGAACAACATTTCTCTAAACTAAAACCCACCTAGATAAATTTCTAAATTCTTACTTTCATGTTAGTTTCAAACATGATCGGGTCCAGGGTTTTCTTTTGGAAGCTGTGCTACCACGTGTTTAGATAAATCTCTTATGTCTTGATGGTCACCGTGGGCAGCCAAGTCGAAGTCAGATCCCGAGAGAGATGCAATATGGTTCCAATTGGATTCCGATTCACCTACAGAGGAAAAAAACTTTACTTCAACAAAAGCATTCTTACAACACAATACATAAAGTAAATAATCATAATAAATTAAGTTTTTAATTAACAATTTTTTTTATAAAATATATTATTATTATTAAAGTTTTTAATTTACTTAAATGTGTTTTATTATAAATACAATCCAATAATATAGTTTTCCCTAAGTCCAGGAATAAGCTTACAAGCCCGCCAAACTACTGTAATTCTTTTTTATTATAACAAATAAAATTATAATGTACAAAGCCTTTAATTGCTGCAAAAGATGCTAAATGTAATTTCTATAGAAGTTCTAATATAATCATTTGACCAGTCACTGGAATATATATATAGGAATATATATTAGTATATTTAAAAATTATTATTATTATTAAAAAATTTATACTCAAAATTAGTAGTGATTAAACAAATGAATAGACTATATAAGTCTATTATATTTTACCAACACCTCTGTTTATAGTCCCACTAAGTTGCGTTATTTATAAAATGTGTTAATATTTTTTGTGGTTTCTTTGAAATTATAGTCGGATTTTTTTTTTGGGAAAAAATACTATGATGCACCTTTTTAAAAGGTCTTAACTTAAAAATGTTGTAATATAATGTTGGTAACTTTAAAATTATATTTTTTAAGATTTTTTTCTTTATATTTGCCTAGTTTTAAAAGTAAATTGAAATTAAAACATATAAATACTTCAGAAAACTAAAGTGTTTTTAACTGCAAACTAGTTTTAAAATAATATCTTTTTTCGAATAAAAAAAATAAAATAAAAAACGTATTTTTATTACTTAGTCTGTTAATTTAAAACCATGCATTTTATTGTGTTAGTGTTACGTGTTGGTGCATGCTATTACTTTAAAAAAACTCACTCATGAACGTGACTGTTGCGTCTCGATCCAGCTACTTACGAATACGTGAAAATACTAACTATATTAGAATTAAGCTCGCCTTAGTTATAAAATAAAGCAAGAACTTCAATAATTTATTATATAAAAAACTTATAATATCTAGGAATAATAAATTGCAATCCTTTGCTTTTTACTTTGACATTTACACTTTTGACAGCAGCTAACAGTTTGACATTTATCGAAGTTCCCGCCAAATTAGTAAACTGCACTGTTTGCGCATAATACACTGACCAAATTGTCATGTAGCATTTTGAGGCAAAAAAGAAACAAATATGTTCATCTATTTAAAAACAAAACAAAAAAATAACGCCTTATCTAATTCGCAAATTATTTTATTTAAACAATTATTATGTTTAGTTTTCTTCGATCGCATTTCGTTAATTGCAGCAAAATTGAAACATCAAAATAGATATTGCCGTATGTTAACATCATTATAAACTCCTCCTCCTTAAACGATTGGAAGATTAAAAACAAAGATTTCATTCAAACCTACATTAATATTATTAAGATAACGAATTTGTTTAGTTGAACGCGCAAATCTCAAAAAGTAAAGGATCGAATTGAAGAACTCTTTTTGTGTTGGATAAACTATTTATTGAGGAAGGATATAGGCATTTAACTGTTAGTAACCTCGGTCACTTAAAATTTATGTAAAAAAAAAAATCAGCTTCACGCCGTATCCCGCGTACATTAGGGTAGGCAAAGGGAACCTAGTGTTAAGACACTTCGTTCCCCACTTTCTGCCGATTCTGGAGGCATTGCGTGTTGAGTGGCGGAGCTCAACGCCGCGCTTTGCCTCGACACCAGAGCGAAGAAATGGAAATATAAATTTATGTAAATATTTCATCTCCTCGAGGGGGATCGCACCCACAACCAGTCGGTCTACAGTCACACTTTGTGCCCCTGCGCCACGACTGGTCTCAAAATTTATGTACTCGTACATATTACAGTTTACTCGTACATAATAGCTAGACTTTTAGTCCACAGACCAGTGGACTTATTTCTTCGCTCTGGTGTCGTGGCAAAGCTCGCTTTGAGATTCACCACTCAACACACAAATCCTACAGAATTAAAAAAATGGGGAACGGAGTGTCTTGACACTACAATACTGTATATTTTTTTTTATTTATAGCGTCACACTGTTTCCCGCACTCAGCGGGGGAATATACAATCTTTTGTGAAAAATAAGCTATTCCAGTGCCAATAGACTCAATATTCCAAAAGTAATCAAAGTTATATAATAATATAATATAGTTTGTCTATTTTACATGTTTAAAATATATCACATTGTTTATTCTTTCATCGATCTATAAATGAGTTATAAAATTCTTAATCTATTTCACAGCAAAGCTTTTAAAAGCTATTTTAATACCCAAAGTAAAAATTTTAAATACGAAGCTGTATATTAGCGGCCTTTAAAGAATTAATATCCGTAAACATTATTTGCAATCTACTATACTATTTACAGAATACCTGAAATAAAAATAGAGAATATAGATAAAAATAGAGGACAGTCGTGGCGCAGCGGCACGAGGTGTGACTGTAAAATCGACTAGTTGTGGGTTCGATCCCCACTCGAGGAGATAAAATATTTACTTAAATTTATATTTCCATTTCTTCGCTCTGGTGTCGAGGTTAAGCGCGGCGTTGAGTTCTGCCACTCAACACGCAATGCCTCCAGAATTCGGCAGAAAGTGGGGAACGGAGTGTCTTAACACTAGGTTCCCTCTGCCTACCCTGCTGTGTGCGGGATACAGCGTGAAGCTGAAATAAAAATGTAACCCTAAAAATATATTAATTAAAAAAAATGGATTTTAAGCCATCTTTGGATTATAATATGAAAATTTTCACTAAAACAATTTTAAATTATTATCTACATCATTTCCATCGAAATCCAAAAATATATGCCTCAAAATGTATTTAAAAATAGAATGTAATTGAATAAAACGTTTAAAATTTTGATTAGTCATCACACTACGAGGATGAATAAGCCAAAACGAAACTAACACTCAGTCAGTGTATAAACACACACAATACAGTCATATACCGGTGTTTGTTCATTGGTGTATCCAAAAAAATAAAATAGAATAAGAAAATATATTTTTAATATAATGAATTCTATACGTTAAAAATATCAGCCTGAGGGTTTTATTCTAATACTAATATTTACTATAACTATCCCGCAAGGAAACCAATTATTATTTAAAAATATAATTATAATTTCTCAATAAGCAATAAAAAGCCAATAAACAAGCAGCTCTCTTATTTATCAAAAAATAGCCCAAATGGGATTTGTTTGGCCTATTTCATCAGTATTAGTAGTAGTACAGAATTATTCAGAAGAAAAAATCAAACAATAAAAAAAATAATTTAGGCTGATTAAACACCACCCATAGCCAAATCAAAACTAAAAAAAAAAAACAAAATGTCAAAACATCCCACCAATGAACAAACCCGCACAAAACAAAGCACTGCCTACCGTAACCATTAAACGGGTGTTGAAAGACCTGGGTCCTTATCCCGGTAATCACGGTGATCCCGTATATTCTCCGGGCGGGATAAAAGCGGGGTTCTTCCCAGGGATCGAGCCCGGGTCTCCTCCATTATGAAACTGTTAATGACGTATGCCTCACGCCTGATTCGATCCCGTAGCTCCCCGGACATGTCCGGGATGGCCCAGCGTACTATTATCATCACCAGGGCAACCACATTCTGAAAGGCATTTGAATAGTTAGTAAAAAGTGTTTTTTTTTTCTTAGTTTATCTTTTATCTTATTTATTAGTAATAATAATGATCATTTTATACTAACACTCGTGTTTATAATATATCTATTCATAATTGCTTCATATAAACTACACTTTAAATTATATAACAATATAATTTTTCTATGAATTTAAAAGTTATAAATATCATAAATATTTAAAAATATAAAATATCTTACTTCAAAAACGACTACAAAAGCCAATCTCGCGCCCATCACGTGCCAGTACCAGTTTGAATGTTCGTAGTCATCGCCATCTTTGTAATACCAGTAGCCGGGATAACTAAAGAATTATTAAATATTATTACAATATATATACATATAGGAAATAATAATTGGTTTCTCTCTTTATCCCGTAGATAAAACTTTTCATTTTCCGATTTTCACTCAAATTCTTGACTTTGATTTTCACTCAAATTCAAACAGAGCTAAACGCCGCGCTTTGTTCCTTTTGTAAATAATTTGCATCGAGTCCGATGCTGTTTCATTGCGCCACAATAAATATAAATCTAATTAGTTTTCTTTTGGGGGGTCCAAATCGATGTTGTAACCATATATATAAAAGAGCCATTTTATATAAAAGAGTCTCCAAGTCCTATCAAAATCTTAATACGGTAAATAAAAAAATCCACCACTATTGTATCACTGTAAAGATATCGAACTGTACACAACTTCTTATCAGCTTTTATGAAGCTATATATGGGATATCTAGAGAAAAACTAGAGTTAAGACATTTCGCTTCAGTCCCCAATTTGAGACATTACGTGTTGAGAGGCGAAACTCAACGCCGTACTATCCACAATTGTAGAAAAAATGTATGGCACATTCAGATAATTCCGAATGGCGTGTATTTCTGATAATTATCTTTACGTATCAAAAGAAGCAGCATTCCGTGCTATAGAAACATTCACCTAGTGGATGCCTAAGGAATCTAAGTAAGTAAAGTCAAAGTCAAATAATTTTATTCAAAATAAGAGGTTTCATGCTTCATTTTTTGAACGTCAAATAATTTACCACCAGTTCACTAAAGTTAATACCTCAGACCTGAGAAGAACCGGCGCAAGAGAGCGCCGAGGCGGGTTTTTTTCTAAATCAATTATACAAAAACACATTTTTACATTTCTGACAATGATACTTTGAAACAGACTGGGGCGAGCATTTCATTTCCAAGGCGTGTTATCATTTATGTAATCATTAATTTGGTAACAACCTTTAACACACAAACGTCTTTTCACAACTCTTTTAAATTGTGATATAGAACATTCTCGAACGTTTTCTGAGATGCTATTGTAAAAGCGTACACATTATCCCATAAAAGAATTAACTCGATGTAATCGGGTAAATAAAGGTAATTATTAGAAATATCTGCTCTTCGGATTTCCTTTATGCACCTTACTTTTATCAGATTATTAAACTATTCATTTTATGTAATAATATATTAATTTCTATTATCAATATTCACCTGCACATAGTTTCATTATATTTAGAATTCGGTAAGTGCTGTAACACGGTTATATTGAAATCTGTCAATGTGTGGTTCACATACTGGTTCAAGGAGCCCGTCGTGAACTGGTATACGAGACGTGGTATAAACTCAGATGTGAAAGCTATTATGAAACCCTGGGAAAAAAAACATAAAGATAACACAAAAAAAATATTATTTCACAATAAAGTTTCAAATTAATATAAAAGAATACAAATTTCCGCTACCCAACTTAGCAACTTTTTCTCTCTAAATGTGGAATAACACTTTAAAAATCCAAAGTCCAAAAGGTTGTGGGTTCAACTCCCATTGAAGGAAATTAAAGTATTTAATATAAAATATAAAGCCTCTAGTATTCGGCGAGAAGTGGGTACCGGAAGTGTCTTAATGGGACCGTTCCCATTGTGTCTTAACACTAGGTTCCATCTTCTACCTACCCTGTTATGTAAAAGATGCAGCGTAAAGCTAAAAAATAATTGCGCAGTTTTGTAAAATGGTGCTAAAAAGCAGATGAAAATTACAATGTTGTTACAAAAATTTTACCATTATTACAAAACTTCAATACTATTACTAAAACAACACTTTGATAAATAATACTCACATTAGTAATAATACTAAGTTTCCCAATGGAGTCCAAAATGCGATACCACACGCCTATATCAGTGACCCTCTGAGGCACCGGCCGACGGTAACAGGTCAGGAACTTCTTAGCATCTAGACGCATTTCTAATACATTATTTATTAGTGCGAATAACGGAGCTAAGGGAAATGCCGCTACGAATATCGTTACAAAACCGTATTGAAGTACTGGAAAAAAATATTATTATTAATATTTAATTATATTTTATTAATTTATTGAAGAAGGTTAAAACTATGCTTTATAGCTATGAAATAAGTTTTTTAATGTATTTATAAAAGAAATTACAAACACCAGTGTTAAAATTCAAAATAGTATATAAAATATACACTAATATTAAAATTGTGCTCACCCCATTTCTAAATATTCTGGGAATAGACCCATATTACCAAAGTCTACCAATTTAAAATCTTTTACCCATTGCATTGGACTTTTTATCCTGAAATACAAAAATGTTATACAAACTATATATTTTAAAGAAAGTTGTAAGCCATGAATTTTATTTCTAATAATTCAATTACTATTATAACACATCCATATATAGACTACACTAGTATTACTTACGTTTTTTTCCTACCAATAGTCCTTATAATGTTCCACCATTTAAGGAAGTATGGCATCATCATTTCAACTATAGTATTTATGAATTGTTTGCCCACCATTATGATGGCCAATTGAATTGATAGTTCTAAGAGACAGCCGCCGGGAGAACACTAAAAAAGTCAAAAATATAAAAAAAAACACCAGCAGACTAGATAAGCGTTCACTTACAGTAAAAAAAATAAGAATAACTAAACAGCAACATTTGAACTCCTGAATAGTTTTATTTATTTTACTTTATGTTGTATGCTGCATATAGCATGTTGAAAGAGAATTCAATTCTTATTCTCCACTTTTGGGTCCCTTTTTTCTAACTCAACGCCACACTTTTAGTTACCAAAGCGGAAAAATTAAAATAATTATTCACTGCCCCCAATTTCTAGATTTTTAAATCGAACCCACAATAATCGTATTTACAACTTCACGTGAACCCACTGTATCACGATAGCTTTAAAAACAGCCTATATTTCTTAAAAGTAAAGATAAATTTAATTCAAATTAAAATAAAATATCAATAAATACTATTAAAAAAAAGTTAGCTACCTCCTCTTGTCGATGCCCGAAGAATCTCACATAGTCACCGGGACGACCCACAAATTTGCCTTTGAAAAACGCTATATAAAATATCGACGCGTAATAATTAACGAATTGTAGTAAATATATTTTGAGTGTTAGAGAATCGTCGAATTCAGTTTGGGTTCTTAATAGTTCCTTTTCTGTGAGCCATTCTGCGAGGTATTGGTATATCTGAAATAATATTTTCAATTTATATTCTATATTTATAAGGTTGTATATAAACAATTTTGATATAACTCTTAAATTTATATGTAACTAATGTTTTTAGTGACCACTGACTGCAAGAAGACCGCAATATTTTATTAGTAGATGTTTATCATTGATTATTTTCATTTTTTTTAAGTTACATCACTATTAGTTCGTAAAATAAAAAATATTTATTTAAATATATTTACAATACTCACATAATTAAAAATGCATATAAAAACCAAATTGATACACGCCGCCGTAGCGGTCGTAAACATGATAGGGCTGTATGTGATAAGCACATTGTCTTGTTGCCGCAAGATGGCGGCGCCGAGCAGCGACATGCGGTACAACACTACGCCGAGGACCGTCGCTAGCGCCAGTAAAATCAGCAGTGCCACAACACTAAATGACATTAACGTGGCGGGAAGTCGCATCCTCCAGAAAGGCACCATTGGTTCTCTTTCACCGGTCACTACGTTCAGCTGTGGACTTTTAGCGTTGGGTATCAAGTTTTTATAAATAATATTATTTAATGTACAGCCTAAGAAAACAGAAAACATTAAATCGCCTAACAAAGAAGTAAATTATGTCTCAAAATTCATATCTCGAGCTTTTTCTTTATATTATGCAATTGGTGAAAGATGGTAACACACATATATAAAAATTATACGTAACTAGCCTCGTATATTGTCATCAAGTTATAACTTAAGAAATTTGGGTCTTACAATTGATAAACATTTATCGTGGTCTGCGAACATTAACGTAATCAGTAAACGCATACATTATTCTCTGCACTCTCTTAAACGTCTTCAAAAATTTTTACCCATTCGCACTAAAACCACTCTTGCTCAAACTCTACTTCTGCCACTGCTAGATTACGCTGATGTTTGTTATCCGGATGCTAATGAGGAGACTCTCGACAAACTTGATCGACTTCAAAATATGTGTATTCGTTTTATCTTCGGCTTACACAAATTTGACCACGTGTCTGATTTTCGACGGCAACTGAATTGGCTTCCTGTGCGTTTACGCCGTAACCTGCACATTCTCACTCTTCTA
>JAJHJA010000234.1:0-14868 GCA_021202915.1 Heliconius himera
TGCGTGGAGTTTTCAAGCTGAAATTAATACCAAATAGTAAGATCTATCATTCCTTAAAGCCTTAAAGCACTAGAAAAATCAAGCTTCTAAGTTAACTCAATCAAAAGATACGAGCATTTATGCATCGATTTTGCTGCTTTTTGTATGAAAGTCGCCGCGTAATCAGTACGTACAGAATAGAAAAAAATCATTACAAGTTTATATTTGTGGTTCAATTGAAATAAGTGCATATACCCGCGGAGTTTTTCAACTTGTACTTCCCGTTGACCTACAATTCACTACAGAAACCTCTGTGGGCGAGTCTGATTCGCACTTAACCGACTTTTTTTTTTCATTTAGTCTATGGTCATTTTTTTATTCACTCTCAGCAAAAGCTCTGCATGAAGTACAATTTGGTTCACTTTAGTTCGATAAACAATATAAAAAAGGAAATGATAATCGCAATGCCCCACGTTGAATGTCAGGGATGTCAGTGAAATTAACATTTTTTATTAAACTATTTTACTATAATATTTCCTTCGAAAATTGTCATTTATACTTTTTTGTTTGTATAGTACTTATTTTTAGATAAAACAATTATGACAATAACATTTTTTTTGTATACAAAATTTTTGCACTATTTAATAATAAATTTAAGCTTGTAACTCATTCTTTTTTTAAATATTCTAGCTTTAGATATAACTAGAGCCTGGTTTACACTACTTTGTACTCGACCTACCATTTGTGGGTGGAAATACAGGTAGGCAGCTAACTCTGACGAGTTCAACGTAGTCCTTACTGTTAAATCGGGCTTAAGAGATGTGCATGAGACCTTCTAAGTTCACGAGGTAATTCTGACCGCAGATACAATGTCTCAATCGATACTATTAAAGTAATGTAACATAACTTATAACCTTCCTCGACAAATGGACTATTGACCACCACAGGATTTTTTCAATTGAATACGTGTTTTTCTTAAGATTAGTGCATTTAGCCAAACAAACTCTTCAGCTTCTTATTATTAGAATAGATACAATTTGTAATCCAGACCTCCTCGCGTACAAATCAATAAAAATCTTTGTATTATAATTAAATTAATGTGACGGAAATCCAGATAATAAATGAAGAAGTTATACTTCCATTAGTGCATTAAATATATTCCTAATTACTGTTTCATTGGAGTTTCTACCCTAACTTAAAATACAAAAGGTACAATTTCCTTTGACATATCGTAGTGACACGTGGATCAGCCGGATAGGTCACGTCTGGATGCCATTAGCTTCTATTATATATATATATATATATATATATATATATATATATATATATATATATATATATATATATATATATATATATATATATATATATATATATATATATATATATATATATATATATATATATATATATATATATATATATATATATATATATATATATATATATATATATATATATATATATATAGAAACTCCAATGAAACAGTAATTAGGAATATATTTAATGCACTAATGGAAGTATAACTTCTTCATTTATTATCTGGATTTCCGTCACATTAATTTAATTATAATACAAAGATTTTTATTGATTTGTACGCGAGGAGGTCTGGATTACAAATTGTATCTATTCTAATAATAAGAAGCTGAAGAGTTTGTTTGGCTAAATGCACTAATCTTAAGAAAAACACGTATTCAATTGAAAAAATCCTGTGGTGGTCAATAGTCCATTTGTCGAGGAAGGTTATAAGTTATGTTACATTACTTTAATAGTATCGATTGAGACATTGTATCTGCGGTCAGAATTACCTCGTGAACTTAGAAGGTCTCATGCACATCTCTTAAGCCCGATTTAACAGTAAGGACTACGTTGAACTCGTCAGAGTTAGCTGCCTACCTGTATTTCCACCCACAAATGGTAGGTCGAGTACAAAGTAGTGTAAACCAGGCTCTAGTTATATCTAAAGCTAGAATATTTAAAAAAAGAATGAGTTACAAGCTTAAATTTATTATTAAATAGTGCAAAAATTTTGTATACAAAAAAAATGTTATTGTCATAATTGTTTTATCTAAAAATAAGTACTATACAAACAAAAAAGTATAAATGACAATTTTCGAAGGAAATATTATAGTAAAATAGTTTAATAAAAAATGTTAATTTCACTGACATCCCTGACATTCAACGTGGGGCATTGCGATTATCATTTCCTTTTTTATATTGTTTATCGAACTAAAGTGAACCAAATTGTACTTCATGCAGAGCTTTTGCTGAGAGTGAATAAAAAAAATGACCATAGACTAAATGAAAAAAAAAGTCGGTTAAGTGCGAATCAGACTCGCCCACAGAGGTTTCTGTAGTGAATTGTAGGTCAACGGGAAGTACAAGTTGAAAAACTCCGCGGGTATATGCACTTATTTCAATTGAACCACAAATATAAACTTGTAATGATTTTTTTTCTATTCTGTACGTACTGATTACGCGGCGACTTTCATACAAAAAGCAGCAAAATCGATGCATAAATGCTCGTATCTTTTGATTGAGTTAACTTAGAAGCTTGATTTTTCTAGTGCTTTAAGGCTTTAAGGAATGATAGATCTTACTATTTGGTATTAATTTCAGCTTGAAAACTCCACGCAATGTCGAGATAAATGGTCTTGACAGACCAGATGGCCAACGAAGTGATCCTATAAGAGTTTTTAGCTTTTGAGGTACGGAACCCTGAAAAACATATATTTTCTGTTTTCCTTCTTGATTAATAGTGCAATGCAGCAGTGTCAGATTGTGCTCGCTCAATGGTTGCATGCAATGTACTCGGTGTTATTTAATTTCTCCGTTGCTGCACTGAGTTTCACCATTCAATACACAATATTCAAATGGTACGAAAAAAATATTTACGGTTGGTTCTCTTTGGGTGGGTTTAAGAGGAGCAAACAACCATTTCATGCCCCTAACTTTCAACCTTATTTGCACGTGTTACATACATTCTCTAGACAACGAAATAGGTCCTGGCGTCCGAAATTGTAACGGTATAATCACACAAAAACTGAAGTTCAATCCTGATGGCGGGCGAGAAGTGCCATTAGCAAAAAAGATTTTAGCTGCTACGTTCACCAAGCCCAGATGAGCGAAGACCTCAGGACGAGGCCCCCAGTTCCCGGTATTCCTAGCTACGGTACCGGCCATGGTAACGGGGCGGTGGGAGTGCTCGGTGGCTCACCGTAGGGCTGGTCCACAAATTCAAGGTCGCCCAGCGAATGATGGGACCCACCTTGCGCGAAGTTTATCTGACAGTTAGAATTCGCAATGAAGTGATTCACCAGAGAAATAGAATCAGCAAGCTGAAGTGGAACTGGGTCGGCCTTGTGTTAGAGTGAAGACTGCGTTTAGGCAAGCGTAGTGGAGGACGCCCTGCAGCACGATGGACAGACAATCTAAAGAAGGTGAGTGGTAGCGGATGGTGACGAGCTGCCCAAGACCGGGATGGTTGGCGGTCGAAGAGGGACGCCCACGTTTAGCAGTGGACGGGCTAAGAACAAATATTATTATATGTACGAGTACATACATACGCGAGAGACCCGTTGTTAAGAATAAACAAATCTGTTTATATGTATATGTTTATGCAGAATAATTATTTAATTCAAATAATGAAAAAAAATATTATTAAACTTATAAAAAAGCAGTCATTGTGACCTTCAACGGACGTTGCATTTTAAAGTGCATCGTAACATCTCAGTTGGTTGCATTTAAAACTTTTATTTTCGGTTTCTCTTATTAAAATACGGTATTATATGCTGTAATAGCATAGCTGCAAGTGCAAAACAGAGTATTTTTTCTACTTTCATTACTATGCGGGAAGATATAAAATAAATACTTTAACTGACTGTTATTTAGTAATGAAGACATAAAAGCATTCTAGACGTGACCTGTTCATATGATTTACGCATTTGAAATGAATATCATCCATTAAAATTTAAATCTTATTCTGTCGTATTAAACTTCAAAACTGTGTGTATTCAAAGTGTGAAGTTTACAGCATTAAGGAAAGGATAGCGCCTTCATCTATTATATGCATTTTGTATGCAATTCTAATGTCACATATAATATTGTTGAGAGGACGCATTTGTAGATGTCTGGAGCTTTGACTTTGATAAATGATTTATTTCATTTTTAAAGAAGCAGTCGTGGAAGAGAAGAATAGTATCTGATAGTTTAGTAGAATTTGGTAGGCAAAGGGTAGGCAAAATACTAAGACACTTTGTTTTGATATCTTGCGTGTTTGATAAATGATAGTATTTAAATTATTTTAATTTTCCCCGCTCGGACGCGCGAGGCAAAACGCGCGGGTGTTGAGGTCTTCCACTCAACACACAATGACTTGAATCCAGGCGAAAAATGAAAGACGAAATGTTTATATTTTTGATCTCATTTGACAAATACATATACGTTTCAGTATACTTAACGGAAACAATAACTAATTAATACCTACTTAACTGCGGATTAAAAGTGAATTTACTACAAAATTTCGCCTTAAGAGAACGTATAACTTAGTAGTCAGAGCGCTTGGACGGTTTGTAAGAGACATGAGTTCAAATCTCGTTATATTTAAATTTTTATGTTTTCTAAAAAAGTATTCAACTTTCCTAAATGTGTTATAATAATTTAAAAATTGTTAAAAAATTATGAATATATTTTGAATATTTGTACGAACATCACAACTGTCACAACAACTACACCTTCTCACAAACATATTCTCAAATTGGCGGACGGAGATCAGAGTGTCTTAATGCTAAGTTCGCTCGACCCTATTATATGAAGGAAGCAAAGCGAAGCTAAACAAAATTTTCAAATCAAATTCGCCATTGACAAACATAAATACAACTACAGTAAGTACAGCCTAAAGTCGATCAAACGAAAGTTATTTCCCTCCGATTGGCAGTAAATTAAAAAATAAGCCGCAATCAATCACAAAGACAATTGAGTCTCAAACGCCATTGTTTGTTGTAGGTCACGTGAAATATATGGACTTTGGTTAATTATTTTTTTAGCTTCATTTAGTTTGGCATATAGGGACATAGTTAAGACACTCTGTTCCTCACACATGATATCCAATTTTCGACCCATTGCGTTTTGAGCGGCGCAGCTCAACGACGTGCTTTGTCCTATTAACGGAGCTAGGAAATGAAAGTGTTTCATTTCCCCACGTGGAAATCGACTCACAACCGCCGTGCTTACAGCCAGACGCTGTAAAGCTCCGTGATAGCTTCTTCACGTAACATCATGTCCTTAAGATTTTTTCTAGCTACCCACAAAAATTACAAAAATACCAAAAAAATAGATTTAAATTTCTCGTACATTTATAAGGTAAATTCATACATTTATTACCAATTTATCACTCACTTTAGCTACAACTTGCTTATATAAAGAACAATTACTACTAACAACTTTTATCGCAGTCAATCCTCCCCTAGAACATACTGTTTCTTTCTATCACGTGTATATTGTAATTAGAGCGAAGAGGATAGCAACAAATCGTAGAATTGTTTGATTTCCTCAAGCGAGGCGTTGTGGGCGCACTACCTGTGTCACTAAACTGGTTAGAAAATAGAGTTGTTCGTTTTATATTTATATCGATATTTGGATTATTTTACGGAATTCTTATGAAAAATTAAGTTATAATTATAGCAATAATTTTGCCAATTATATACACACTCAATATCACAAGTATGTATATAAATGAAATATTATTTCAGTATTATCTAGCTAACAACTATAGTAATCAATGAAAAAGCTCAATTTCTATTTTGAAATATAACACAAAGGAAACTTATTATAATCCCTCTTATTCTGTTTTTTATTAAAGTTTTTCACATTGATAATAATAGTTTCTTAAAACTAGATGATATTTAAATATCTATATTAAAAGGCGCTTAAGCGCCTTTTAATTTTTTAAATTAGAATTATTCTACTTTTAATGTGATGTATTTGATGCGTGTACTCTCACTTCGTCAATTATTCTTTTCATCTATTTAGGTCCAAGCTGTATCTTTTTGTATTTTTTGGTATTTTTGTAATTTTTGTGGGTAGCTAGAAAAAATCTTAAGGACATGATGTTACGTGAAGAAGCTATCACGGAGCTTTACAGCGTCTGGCTGTAAGCACGGCGGTTGTGAGTCGATTTCCACGTGGGGAAATGAAACACTTTCATTTCCTAGCTCCGTTAATAGGACAAAGCACGTCGTTGAGCTGCGCCACTCAAAACGCAATGGGTCGAAAATTGGATATCATGTGTGAGGAACAGAGTGTCTTAACTATGTCCCTATATGCCAAACTAAATGAAGCTAAAAAAATAATTAACCAAAGTCCATATATTTCACGTGACCTACAACAAACAATGGCGTTTGAGACTCAATTGTCTTTGTGATTGATTGCGGCTTATTTTTTAATTTACTGCCAATCGGAGGGAAATAACTTTCGTTTGATCGACTTTAGGCTGTACTTACTGTAGTTGTATTTATGTTTGTCAATGGCGAATTTGATTTGAAAATTTTGTTTAGCTTCGCTTTGCTTCCTTCATATAATAGGGTCGAGCGAACTTAGCATTAAGACACTCTGATCTCCGTCCGCCAATTTGAGAATATGTTTGTGAGAAGGTGTAGTTGTTGTGACAGTTGTGATGTTCGTACAAATATTCAAAATATATTCATAATTTTTTAACAATTTTTAAATTATTATAACACATTTAGGAAAGTTGAATACTTTTTTAGAAAACATAAAAATTTAAATATAACGAGATTTGAACTCATGTCTCTTACAAACCGTCCAAGCGCTCTGACTACTAAGTTATACGTTCTCTTAAGGCGAAATTTTGTAGTAAATTCACTTTTAATCCGCAGTTAAGTAGGTATTAATTAGTTATTGTTTCCGTTAAGTATACTGAAACGTATATGTATTTGTCAAATGAGATCAAAAATATAAACATTTCGTCTTTCATTTTTCGCCTGGATTCAAGTCATTGTGTGTTGAGTGGAAGACCTCAACACCCGCGCGTTTTGCCTCGCGCGTCCGAGCGGGGAAAATTAAAATAATTTAAATACTATCATTTATCAAACACGCAAGATATCAAAACAAAGTGTCTTAGTATTTTGCCTACCCTTTGCCTACCAAATTCTACTAAACTATCAGATACTATTCTTCTCTTCCACGACTGCTTCTTTAAAAATGAAATAAATCATTTATCAAAGTCAAAGCTCCAGACATCTACAAATGCGTCCTCTCAACAATATTATATGTGACATTAGAATTGCATACAAAATGCATATAATAGATGAAGGCGCTATCCTTTCCTTAATGCTGTAAACTTCACACTTTGAATACACACAGTTTTGAAGTTTAATACGACAGAATAAGATTTAAATTTGAATGGATGATATTCATTTCAAATGCGTAAATCATATGAACAGGTCACGTCTAGAATGCTTTTATGTCTTCATTACTAAATAACAGTCAGTTAAAGTATTTATTTTATATCTTCCCGCATAGTAATGAAAGTAGAAAAAATACTCTGTTTTGCACTTGCAGCTATGCTATTACAGCATATAATACCGTATTTTAATAAGAGAAACCGAAAATAAAAGTTTTAAATGCAACCAACTGAGATGTTACGATGCACTTTAAAATGCAACGTCCGTTGAAGGTCACAATGACTGCTTTTTTATAAGTTTAATAATATTTTTTTTCATTATTTGAATTAAATAATTATTCTGCATAAACATATACATATAAACAGATTTGTTTATTCTTAACAACGGGTCTCTCGCGTATGTATGTACTCGTACATATAATAATATTTGTTCTTAGCCCGTCCACTGCTAAACGTGGGCGTCCCTCTTCGACCGCCAACCATCCCGGTCTTGGGCAGCTCGTCACCATCCGCTACCACTCACCTTCTTTAGATTGTCTGTCCATCGTGCTGCAGGGCGTCCTCCACTACGCTTGCCTAAACGCAGTCTTCACTCTAACACAAGGCCGACCCAGTTCCACTTCAGCTTGCTGATTCTATTTCTCTGGTGAATCACTTCATTGCGAATTCTAACTGTCAGATAAACTTCGCGCAAGGTGGGTCCCATCATTCGCTGGGCGACCTTGAATTTGTGGACCAGCCCTACGGTGAGCCACCGAGCACTCCCACCGCCCCGTTACCATGGCCGGTACCGTAGCTAGGAATACCGGGAACTGGGGGCCTCGTCCTGAGGTCTTCGCTCATCTGGGCTTGGTGAACGTAGCAGCTAAAATCTTTTTTGCTAATGGCACTTCTCGCCCGCCATCAGGATTGAACTTCAGTTTTTGTGTGATTATACCGTTACAATTTCGGACGCCAGGACCTCTTTCGTTGTCTAGAGAATGTATGTAACACGTGCAAATAAGGTTGAAAGTTAGGGGCATGAAATGGTTGTTTGCTCCTCTTAAACCCACCCAAAGAGAACCAACCGTAAATATTTTTTTCGTACCATTTGAATATTGTGTATTGAATGGTGAAACTCAGTGCAGCAACGGAGAAATTAAATAACACCGAGTACATTGCATGCAACCATTGAGCGAGCACAATCTGACACTGCTGCATTGCACTATTAATCAAGAAGGAAAACAGAAAATATATGTTTTTCAGGGTTCCGTACCTCAAAAGCTAAAAACTCTTATAGGATCACTTCGTTGGCCATCTGGTCTGTCAAGACCATTTATCTCGACATTGCGTGGAGTTTTCAAGCTGAAATTAATACCAAATAGTAAGATCTATCATTCCTTAAAGCCTTAAAGCACTAGAAAAATCAAGCTTCTAAGTTAACTCAATCAAAAGATACGAGCATTTATGCATCGATTTTGCTGCTTTTTGTATGAAAGTCGCCGCGTAATCAGTACGTACAGAATAGAAAAAAATCATTACAAGTTTATATTTGTGGTTCAATTGAAATAAGTGCATATACCCGCGGAGTTTTTCAACTTGTACTTCCCGTTGACCTACAATTCACTACAGAAACCTCTGTGGGCGAGTCTGATTCGCACTTAACCGACTTTTTTTTTCATTTAGTCTATGGTCATTTTTTTATTCACTCTCAGCAAAAGCTCTGCATGAAGTACAATTTGGTTCACTTTAGTTCGATAAACAATATAAAAAAGGAAATGATAATCGCAATGCCCCACGTTGAATGTCAGGGATGTCAGTGAAATTAACATTTTTTATTAAACTATTTTACTATAATATTTCCTTCGAAAATTGTCATTTATACTTTTTTGTTTGTATAGTACTTATTTTTAGATAAAACAATTATGACAATAACATTTTTTTTGTATACAAAATTTTTGCGCTATTTAATAATAAATTTAAGCTTGTAACTCATTCTTTTTTTAAATATTCTAGCTTTAGATATAACTAGAGCCTGGTTTACACTACTTTGTACTCGACCTACCATTTGTGGGTGGAAATACAGGTAGGCAGCTAACTCTGACGAGTTCAACGTAGTCCTTACTGTTAAATCGGGCTTAAGAGATGTGCATGAGACCTTCTAAGTTCACGAGGTAATTCTGACCGCAGATACAATGTCTCAATCGATACTATTAAAGTAATGTAACATAACTTATAACCTTCCTCGACAAATGGACTATTGACCACCACAGGATTTTTTCAATTGAATACGTGTTTTTCTTAAGATTAGTGCATTTAGCCAAACAAACTCTTCAGCTTCTTATTATTAGAATAGATACAATTTGTAATCCAGACCTCCTCGCGTACAAATCAATAAAAATCTTTGTATTATAATTAAATTAATGTGACGGAAATCCAGATAATAAATGAAGAAGTTATACTTCCATTAGTGCATTAAATATATTCCTAATTACTGTTTCATTGGAGTTTCTACCCTAACTTAAAATACAAAAGGTACAATTTCCTTTGACATATCGTAGTGACACGTGGATCAGCCGGATAGGTCACGTCTGGATGCCATTAGCTTCTATTATATATATATATATATATATATATATATATATATATATATATATATATATATATATATATATATATATAGAAACTCCAATGAAACAGTAATTAGGAATATATTTAATGCACTAATGGAAGTATAACTTCTTCATTTATTATCTGGATTTCCGTCACATTAATTTAATTATAATACAAAGATTTTTATTGATTTGTACGCGAGGAGGTCTGGATTACAAATTGTATCTATTCTAATAATAAGAAGCTGAAGAGTTTGTTTGGCTAAATGCACTAATCTTAAGAAAAACACGTATTCAATTGAAAAAATCCTGTGGTGGTCAATAGTCCATTTGTCGAGGAAGGTTATAAGTTATGTTACATTACTTTAATAGTATCGATTGAGACATTGTATCTGCGGTCAGAATTACCTCGTGAACTTAGAAGGTCTCATGCACATCTCTTAAGCCCGATTTAACAGTAAGGACTACGTTGAACTCGTCAGAGTTAGCTGCCTACCTGTATTTCCACCCACAAATGGTAGGTCGAGTACAAAGTAGTGTAAACCAGGCTCTAGTTATATCTAAAGCTAGAATATTTAAAAAAAGAATGAGTTACAAGCTTAAATTTATTATTAAATAGTGCAAAAATTTTGTATACAAAAAAAATGTTATTGTCATAATTGTTTTATCTAAAAATAAGTACTATACAAACAAAAAAGTATAAATGACAATTTTCGAAGGAAATATTATAGTAAAATAGTTTAATAAAAAATGTTAATTTCACTGACATCCCTGACATTCAACGTGGGGCATTGCGATTATCATTTCCTTTTTTATATTGTTTATCGAACTAAAGTGAACCAAATTGTACTTCATGCAGAGCTTTTGCTGAGAGTGAATAAAAAAATGACCATAGACTAAATGAAAAAAAAAGTCGGTTAAGTGCGAATCAGACTCGCCCACAGAGGTTTCTGTAGTGAATTGTAGGTCAACGGGAAGTACAAGTTGAAAAACTCCGCGGGTATATGCACTTATTTCAATTGAACCACAAATATAAACTTGTAATGATTTTTTTCTATTCTGTACGTACTGATTACGCGGCGACTTTCATACAAAAAGCAGCAAAATCGATGCATAAATGCTCGTATCTTTTGATTGAGTTAACTTAGAAGCTTGATTTTTCTAGTGCTTTAAGGCTTTAAGGAATGATAGATCTTACTATTTGGTATTAATTTCAGCTTGAAAACTCCACGCAATGTCGAGATAAATGGTCTTGACAGACCAGATGGCCAACGAAGTGATCCTATAAGAGTTTTTAGCTTTTGAGGTACGGAACCCTGAAAAACATATATTTTCTGTTTTCCTTCTTGATTAATAGTGCAATGCAGCAGTGTCAGATTGTGCTCGCTCAATGGTTGCATGCAATGTACTCGGTGTTATTTAATTTCTCCGTTGCTGCACTGAGTTTCACCATTCAATACACAATATTCAAATGGTACGAAAAAAATATTTACGGTTGGTTCTCTTTGGGTGGGTTTAAGAGGAGCAAACAACCATTTCATGCCCCTAACTTTCAACCTTATTTGCACGTGTTACATACATTCTCTAGACAACGAAAGAGGTCCTGGCGTCCGAAATTGTAACGGTATAATCACACAAAAACTGAAGTTCAATCCTGATGGCGGGCGAGAAGTGCCATTAGCAAAAAAGATTTTAGCTGCTACGTTCACCAAGCCCAGATGAGCGAAGACCTCAGGACGAGGCCCCCAGTTCCCGGTATTCCTAGCTACGGTACCGGCCATGGTAACGGGGCGGTGGGAGTGCTCGGTGGCTCACCGTAGGGCTGGTCCACAAATTCAAGGTCGCCCAGCGAATGATGGGACCCACCTTGCGCGAAGTTTATCTGACAGTTAGAATTCGCAATGAAGTGATTCACCAGAGAAATAGAATCAGCAAGCTGAAGTGGAACTGGGTCGGCCTTGTGTTAGAGTGAAGACTGCGTTTAGGCAAGCGTAGTGGAGGACGCCCTGCAGCACGATGGACAGACAATCTAAAGAAGGTGAGTGGTAGCGGATGGTGACGAGCTGCCCAAGACCGGGATGGTTGGCGGTCGAAGAGGGACGCCCACGTTTAGCAGTGGACGGGCTAAGAACAAATATTATTATATGTACGAGTACATACATACGCGAGAGACCCGTTGTTAAGAATAAACAAATCTGTTTATATGTATATGTTTATGCAGAATAATTATTTAATTCAAATAATGAAAAAAAATATTATTAAACTTATAAAAAAGCAGTCATTGTGACCTTCAACGGACGTTGCATTTTAAAGTGCATCGTAACATCTCAGTTGGTTGCATTTAAAACTTTTATTTTCGGTTTCTCTTATTAAAATACGGTATTATATGCTGTAATAGCATAGCTGCAAGTGCAAAACAGAGTATTTTTTCTACTTTCATTACTATGCGGGAAGATATAAAATAAATACTTTAACTGACTGTTATTTAGTAATGAAGACATAAAAGCATTCTAGACGTGACCTGTTCATATGATTTACGCATTTGAAATGAATATCATCCATTCAAATTTAAATCTTATTCTGTCGTATTAAACTTCAAAACTGTGTGTATTCAAAGTGTGAAGTTTACAGCATTAAGGAAAGGATAGCGCCTTCATCTATTATATGCATTTTGTATGCAATTCTAATGTCACATATAATATTGTTGAGAGGACGCATTTGTAGATGTCTGGAGCTTTGACTTTGATAAATGATTTATTTCATTTTTAAAGAAGCAGTCGTGGAAGAGAAGAATAGTATCTGATAGTTTAGTAGAATTTGGTAGGCAAAGGGTAGGCAAAATACTAAGACACTTTGTTTTGATATCTTGCGTGTTTGATAAATGATAGTATTTAAATTATTTTAATTTTCCCCGCTCGGACGCGCGAGGCAAAACGCGCGGGTGTTGAGGTCTTCCACTCAACACACAATGACTTGAATCCAGGCGAAAAATGAAAGACGAAATGTTTATATTTTTGATCTCATTTGACAAATACATATACGTTTCAGTATACTTAACGGAAACAATAACTAATTAATACCTACTTAACTGCGGATTAAAAGTGAATTTACTACAAAATTTCGCCTTAAGAGAACGTATAACTTAGTAGTCAGAGCGCTTGGACGGTTTGTAAGAGACATGAGTTCAAATCTCGTTATATTTAAATTTTTATGTTTTCTAAAAAAGTATTCAACTTTCCTAAATGTGTTATAATAATTTAAAAATTGTTAAAAAATTATGAATATATTTTGAATATTTGTACGAACATCACAACTGTCACAACAACTACACCTTCTCACAAACATATTCTCAAATTGGCGGACGGAGATCAGAGTGTCTTAATGCTAAGTTCGCTCGACCCTATTATATGAAGGAAGCAAAGCGAAGCTAAACAAAATTTTCAAATCAAATTCGCCATTGACAAACATAAATACAACTACAGTAAGTACAGCCTAAAGTCGATCAAACGAAAGTTATTTCCCTCCGATTGGCAGTAAATTAAAAAATAAGCCGCAATCAATCACAAAGACAATTGAGTCTCAAACGCCATTGTTTGTTGTAGGTCACGTGAAATATATGGACTTTGGTTAATTATTTTTTTAGCTTCATTTAGTTTGGCATATAGGGACATAGTTAAGACACTCTGTTCCTCACACATGATATCCAATTTTCGACCCATTGCGTTTTGAGCGGCGCAGCTCAACGACGTGCTTTGTCCTATTAACGGAGCTAGGAAATGAAAGTGTTTCATTTCCCCACGTGGAAATCGACTCACAACCGCCGTGCTTACAGCCAGACGCTGTAAAGCTCCGTGATAGCTTCTTCACGTAACATCATGTCCTTAAGATTTTTTCTAGCTACCCACAAAAATTACAAAAATACCAAAAAAATAGATTTAAATTTCTCGTACATTTATAAGGTAAATTCATACATTTATTACCAATTTATCACTCACTTTAGCTACAACTTGCTTATATAAAGAACAATTACTACTAACAACTTTTATCGCAGTCAATCCTCCCCTAGAACATACTGTTTCTTTCTATCACGTGTATATTGTAATTAGAGCGAAGAGGATAGCAACAAATCGTAGAATTGTTTGATTTCCTCAAGCGAGGCGTTGTGGGCGCACTACCTGTGTCACTAAACTGGTTAGAAAATAGAGTTGTTCGTTTTATATTTATATCGATATTTGGATTATTTTACGGAATTCTTATGAAAAATTAAGTTATAATTATAGCAATAATTTTGCCAATTATATACACACTCAATATCACAAGTATGTATATAAATGAAATATTATTTCAGTATTATCTAGCTAACAACTATAGTAATCAATGAAAAAGCTCAATTTCTATTTTGAAATATAACACAAAGGAAACTTATTATAATCCCTCTTATTCTGTTTTTTATTAAAGTTTTTCACATTGATAATAATAGTTTCTTAAAACTAGATGATATTTAAATATCTATATTAAAAGGCGCTTAAGCGCCTTTTAATTTTTTAAATTAGAATTATTCTACTTTTAATGTGATGTATTTGATGCGTGTACTCTCACTTCGTCAATTATTCTTTTCATCTATTTAGGTCCAAGCTGTATCCAGATAAAGCAGGATTGCGCGTTGTGTTATTCATTCCACCAAGTGGAAGTGACCCCACTACCATCACATGACTGTCAGATATTGTCCCGTGTGTGTGTTTATATATATACTGCGACATCGACATACTACATCGACACACGCCCACCACTGTTCACCAAAGCTTTTGTTCACATTTCCGTCGGCGCCGCATCTTTCACGATTTGTATTTCAATTTTTGGCACATTCACAAACAATGC